>JAFHBV010000203.1:0-116903 GCA_019022785.1 Pseudomonodictys pantanalensis
CCCACCCCCCCCCCCCACCCCCCCCGCCCCCGGCGGCGCCCCCCCGCCCCCCCCCCCAGACANATCGAAGTGGAAAATCGGTGATAATCGGAGTAGAGAAACTAGTAAAAATCCAGAAACGTATGGGTGTGCGTGCAGACACACCTCATACCGCCGAAGGATCGTCTTCCTCCGACTCGGGGACGCCGAAGAACGCCAGGTTGCAAGACCGCTCACACTCGCACACTGGAGGGTAGGCCGGAGCCCCACGAAGTGATCGAGCGGGAGAAGTAGACCGAGATCCGAGTGATGCGGCCGAGGCAACGTCAATGGCGCAGTCGTCGAAATCGAGCTCGATGCCCCCGCCATCGTCAGCGTACAGCTCCTCGAGTTCTTGCGGGGTGAACTTCAAGGCAAGACGAGCTGAATCACGTAGGCACCAGAAGCGCAGCTCTTCCTCTGAATCCATTAAGTTCTTGACCGTGACGTTCTCGAATGGCGCGACCACTTCGGCGAGGCGCTCGTAGATAAGACGCAGGAGAGTGCGAGGGCAGGGGTCATCAATATCGAACAGCTTTGGACCGTTCTGATTTGCGTGGTCTTTGAGCGGGCGGGTACGATCAGGCAGGAGGAAGACGAGTGTCTTCAGCTGTGGAAGCTTGGAGAGGATGCCGCAATCGTAAAGGTTTTTATCGTCCAGATAATTGTCGAAGCCGCCAGCGGTAACACGAAGGAAGTGAAAAAAGTCCAGGAAGTCGAAGCACAAACAAACCTTGCGGATATTGTGGCGGTATGATGCAAAGCGGCTCAATTGTGGGTTCTCCATGGGCCAATTGTTGTAGTGACGAGCAAGGGTGGACGTCCGATAGTCTTTAATGGCACTGTCTACGCTCAGGACCTCGTGTAAGTTGCCGAGCTTCTTCATACGATTTCGAAAGTCCCGATGGTTGAAGCTGGTGACGCAGAAGCCTTGATCGAAGAAAAGGCCGCCACTGAAGCAAAGACGCAGTGTGAGGGCCCGCACTTGGTGGGAGACGAGAAGCAGGCCACGCCAAACACCGATTTTTTGGGCGATTTCGTCCGAGAGTGGGGACTGTCTGCCCTTTTGAGCCCTACCTGGGGGCAGACGGTGGAAGTAATCAGGGTAGATGGGCAGGGTGCTGACGCAAAATTGAACGATATGCTCCTTCAACTCCGTTGGCAGGCCGGCCCAGTTGAACGACTTTCCGTTAGAATCCCAGAACTCCATCATTGTACCTTCCGAACTCACAGCGCTGTCCGCCGGGAATTGCTTAGATAGATACGGGCTCATGGAGGTCCACCCATGATTGCCCTTGATCTGAATCTTCTTTGTAAATCGGTCTCTCCGGAATTCTGGACGACAGATGCTGGTGACGGTTTTGCCGTGGGTCCTGAACGTGATTTGGACCTTGGATCCGCGCACGATTGGTTCTGGCTGACTGGTCATCGATGGAAAAAGTGGTCCCGTATACAGTCCAGGGGCCTCGTCTTCGGTGGCAGCGGCCCACTGGAAGTCCAGACGAAGCGCGAAATGAAGAGGCGACCGCATGCTGTACTTTTCGAGACCCTTCTGTACGAACGGAATAAGGGAGAAGTCGTCGATGGCTGTGGAAACTGGGGTGGACGGGGCGGCCTGTACTCTCGTCTCACCAATCGGTGTGGGATGAGGATCAGTGGGTGGAACAGCAGCGAAAATGGCGGGCATCTTGAGCTCAAGTTTCATCGCGTACTTTCGAGGAGCTTTCGGGACTGGCGGCGGCTCCTCCATCTCCAGTGCAGTTGGTGCGTCCATACTATTCTCAATAGTCTCGGTGTACTCGTCGTCGGTCATCCAATCCGCTTCCTTGACCGGTAAGTCTTGCTTTGCTGCGAATTGCCACGCTTTGGGTTGCACCCAGGGCGTAACCGAACTGCGGGAGGATCTGGACACGAGAGAAGGTGATGGGGAGCTCATGGAGCCGGCGTTGCAGGTGCTGGATAGCAGACAATAGGTTTTCAAGGCGGTTTTGAGGCTGGTAGATAGGAAGGAACAGAGGCTTTCGAGAGTATGGTTGAAGGAAGACGCAAGAGGGTGGAGAGGGTGGATTTATATGTTACCAAAAGCCGACACTCGTACAATAGGATCGATCGCCTATTGTACCAGCCACCTGGTTATTGACAGGCGATAATAAGTGGGCCGGAGCGCAGTCGACAGTAGTAGGGTCCTGAGTTCAATAGAGACCGCCAAGCCCTTTCACTGATTTTAGGGCTGCCGTCGAGAATGCCGGAACTGATATTGTTAGGTTGATGATACAATATAAGAAGCCAGCTGGAGGATCCAAGCCGTACAATTGGAGGGTGTACTAGGCAGGTGAGGCAGGGACGGGTCGAAAAGGAAGGCACCTGGAAGGAGACAGCCCCAGCAAATTAGACGCTCCAGGCTTCGACTTGACAGGTACCAGGCAAAACCACCATCTCTGAGAGACTCCGTTCGTATCGGCAAATGCCCCCGGGTTGCGTGATGAGGGTACGGACTATCACTGCCTTGTTCACGTGTTATTGACTTCGCATGCGCACGTACCGTCGTCTCATTCTAGTCGAGCGCCGCCGCTATCAAACGGTGAGGCCATCAGCATTATGATCCAATCACAGGGCCACACCGTACACCGCCACCGTCTAGTCCTGAGCAAGAATTGACCATGCTGCCGCGCGTTGCGGACTGGCTTCAAATCTTGGGCTTTCCATGACAGAGCAGTGGGGATCGAACACAAAAGCGGAATTCAGATAGTATCGAGCATATCACGAAGCAAAAAGCAAACGAGTACATGAAGCGGAGGGCCATACAATAATTATGTGAAATTCGTGCATGATAGTGAAGGAAAGTGGAAAGTGTTTCGTCTTTTAAACCTACTCATACGGAGCGCAGCGCCAAGACGCGTACCATTGGGAGCGGACAAAGCCGGATGCACCAATAACCTTCCAACATTCTCAGCCGCGACTCAAACTCCAACACTTGAACATTCACGACCGCGAACTATACTCCGAAGGAGAAGATTACTGGACCGCCAATATGGCTCAGCCCACTGCTGTCGGAATACCCGACAGGCATGACATCGCGGCTTTGGAGGCGCTGCGTGCCAGGCTCATGCCGCTGCTCTACAACATGGAGAACCTGCAGAAAGAGATGGTGCAGAATCCGAATGCGCCGCCGGATTGGTATGTTAAAGGCTCAATCTCATTCCACCACTCTTTCTTCCGTCTTCATGAGACTCAAATTACATTGTCGCCACCCGATCTCTTGTCCTTTGTCACCGCAGCCTATTATTCAGCTATCCATGTCTACGATGCATGACGCGTCAGTGTATACTGCTAGAAATGCTCCGGAGCACCATATGCGAATGGACGCCCTCGGTCTTTGTCTTCACACCTCTGTCGATACACTTACGGTCACATGACACTAAAAACAACCCAGGCAAACAGTACAACGCAGCACCGGTGCCCTCTCCTCCGCTCTCTCCGGCCTGCAATCCCTCCTTAACGTCCCAGTGCGCGGCCCCAAACAAATGGAACTCCCCGAGACTCTGCCGGAGCGACTCAGAGCCCTGCACGCGCACCCTTCATCCCCTTTGGCCATCGACGACCCCGCCATGGCAAACCTGTCCGAAAATCTCCTGCGAAAACGTCTAATCAATGAGCAGACGGAGGTTACTGCCCGACTGGCGAAAGCACAAGAGTTCGCATACGTGCCTGGTGAGTGGAATATTGAACCGTTGAAGCCGAAAGAGAAGGGTGTAAGCCCGGATGCAGAAGAGGAAGAGGAGGTGAGTGGTATTGCAGAGCTGAAGCGTGTGAAGGGGACGCTGGATGAGGATCAGTTGGTGGAGCTTTGGACTGTGGCGGGGCAGATCTCAAACGAAGAGCGGGAAAGGATAGTGGAGGAGCGTGGTGGTGGGGAGATGTCGGAGGCGGCTTCGGAAGACGAGGATGAGGATATGGAGAAGGAAGAGAAAGAGAAGAAGAAAGTGGCTGCGGTGGCTAAGAAGGATATTGAGCCTATGATGCCGCTGGGTATCTTGCATAGGTTTATGAGTACTGGGGCTGCGGTTGGGGATGTGTAGGCAAGATGGACGGGGTGGTGCGATGCGGGATGCTATGATACCCTTCCAAGAGCGACTACGTTCCAAAAGCTGCTATTACTTTGGCAATGGCTGATTCAATATCGCTATCTGGGGTATCATGTCCGAAACTCCTCAGCTGACTATGCCTGTGCTCCCTCACTCCGGCCTCAGCGCATATATCCTCACAGGGAACAGCTCCCTCGGAAACCCCTTCTGCAACTCCGTCGCCACAATTTTCAACCCCGCCTGCTTGAACAGCGCCCTAAACTTATCATCGCTCCGCGTCACACTCGAATCCTCCTCATCGTAGATATCCTTGCCCCAGATATCCGTACTCTGGTTCTCCTTGACAACAATACACGCATCCCCTTCTTTCTTCAGCCCATCCTTGCACCGCTGAAAGTACGCCACGAGCTGCGCATCCGTCAAATGCCCCAAACACCACTGATTCCATATCACATCGTACGCGCCAGCCTCTGGTGTCCAATCCTGCAGTCCCAGATTTATCACCTCGCCCACCTGACCTTTGCCCTCCCACTCCGCATCCTCGCCATCACCACCCCATTGCCCGTTCCCAAGCTGGCTGACTAGCTCATCTGTGAATTTCTTCACCGGCTCTACCACGTCAACACGCCGCGCCACATCCAGCAAGAATTCCTTTGTTATCCTTCCCACGCCGGCCCCACAGTCTGCGACGCGCCCGAACGGTGGTAGCGGCTTTGATGGCGACGAGGATTTCGCGCGGCGAAGCTTTACGAGGAAGTTGGCGGAGCCTTGTAGGTCGATGCGCGAGGTTTGTGGGTAGCCGCCGAGCATGCTGGTTACGTTCGCGTCGACTGAATTCCAGTACGTTATCGAGGCTTCGTGGTTTATGTAGGCATCAGGGGCTTGACGGGAGGATGCAAAGGGGGGATCGGATGTCATGTCCATTGTTGCGAATTGGACGCGTTTACGGAGGCAGGAAGGATGGCAGTCGCGTTCGAGGGCGTCGAGGGGATGTACGGGCAATTGCTATCGCGTTTTCTTTGCGCTAGAGTTGTTNATGGGTTGGGTTGCGGNTGCGGTTGCGGTTGTCCGTCGATGATCAATTGGGATGAAGAAATCTTTGGTCGGAGCTCTGCGTGAAAGTGGGGTAGCTCCGTGCTTCCCTTGCACCTGCCATCTTGGTGACAGCCCTCACCGCGCCAATACCCAAGCTGACAGGTCCAGAAGGGCGTGAATAACGCGATTGATTATCCAGGCTTTCGTATAAGCGTGCATGGCGACAACTAGAGGGGTGGATGTCGGCGTAGCTGTATGGGGCAGTCAGATCCGACATGCTGTTATCAAGTTGGCCGGCGTCATATCGCGGGGTCAAGGACCACTTGGGAAGCGGCAACGGTTGGACAACGGCGTCGAGGCCGCCACTCTCCTGAACCTGGCAGTCTTATATCGTTCTTTTGCCGACAGATATGCTCTCTCTTTTTCCCCGCTCACTCAGATTCACTCCTTCTTTCTCTACCAAGGTCATCTCCCTGCGAGCTCGCATAGCGGTACCGTCACAAGCTACCAGGACATTCAGCAGCAGCCAAGCAATTATGTCAGACCTCTTTGTCGAATTGACAGCGCCGAATGGCCGCAAGTATAGCCAGCCGAGGGGTCTGTTCATCAATAACGAATTCGTCCCATCCAAATCCGGCGAGACCATCACATCGATCAACCCAAGGTACCGTCATATCAGACTCATTAGGGGCTGACAAGCTAATATTGATGTAGTGACGAGAGTGAAATAGCTTCCGTCTACGCCGCTGGCCCCGAAGATGTCGACATCGCAGTAGCAGCAGCACGAAAAGCATTCAAAGACCCATCGTGGCGAGACATGGACACGACTGCTCGTGGTGACCTCCTGTACAAGTTTGCGGAGCTCATCGAGCAGCACAGAGAAACACTCGCGACCATCGAAACATGGGACAACGGCAAGCCATACTCGGTTTCTTTCAACGACGACATGAGTGAAGTCATTGGGACCATTAAGTACTACGCTGGCTACGCAAACAAGATCCACGGCCAAGTGATTGACACATCGCCCGCGAAGCTGGCGTATACCATTCGTGAGCCGCTGGGCGTGTGCGGCCAGATCATCCCGTGGAACTTTCCTCTTGCCATGGCCGCGTGGAAGCTAGGTCCAGCACTCTGCACCGGAAACACGGTGGTGCTGAAGGCCGCTGAGCAAACTCCCCTATCTATTCTCTATCTGGGTACCCTGGTCAAGGAGGCAGGTTTCCCTCCCGGAGTTGTCAACTTCCTGAACGGCGAGGGCCGCAAGTGCGGTGCGGCATTGGCCCAGCATCTCGACGTGGACAAGATCGCCTTCACTGGGTCAACAGCGACCGGAAAGGAGATTATGAAGATGGCAGCAGTCAACATGAAGAATATCACACTCGAGACCGGAGGGAAATCACCACTAGTCGTTTTTGACGACTGTGATCTCGATCAAGCAGTCAAGTGGTCCCATACCGGCATCATGTACAATCAGGGCCAGGTATGCACGGCTACATCTCGCATATTGGTGCAAGAGGGTATATACGACAAGTTCGTGGAGGGCTTCAAGGAATACGTCTCCAAAACGTCGGTTGTAGGCGACCCGTTCAAAGATGATACCTTCCAGGGACCCCAAGTCACAAAGACGCAGTTCGAGCGAGTGCTGTCGTACATCGAGTCTGGGAAGTCGGACGGTGCGAAGCTGGTGGCAGGCGGCGAGGCTTTCAAAGACGTCGGCGGGAAAGGGTTCTTCATTGCGCCCACGATATTCACAGATGTCAAGGATAACATGAAGATATATCGAGAGGAGGTGTTTGGACCTTTCGTTGTGATCAGCTCATTTAAGACGGAGGAGGAGGCAATTGAGAGGGCCAACGACAGCACCTATGGCCTCGGAGCTGCGCTCTTCACCCAGGATATTACCAAGGCTCACCGCGTTGCCAGGCTTATTGAAGCTGGCATGGTCTGGATCAATTCGAGCAACGACTCCGACATCCGCATACCGTTTGGAGGGGTCAAGCAGAGCGGAATTGGCAGGGAGCTTGGCGAAGCTGGTCTGGAAGCGTACACAAACAAGAAGGTACAGTGTTCCCCACGATTATGCAAACAGCGCTGATGACACGAACAGGCGATCCACGTCAATCTGGGCTCGCGGCTGTAAATCTAGAGGCATCGCATGCGAGTGTTCAAGGCTCCTAGCGAAGGGCCACGTGGAAGAGCGACAGATGTTCGCACCGATATTGCACTCGCCAATCGAATGTTCGAGTATCCGTCTGGTTCCCGGTTTGGCTTGACACCAAGGCCTCGTTGTCGGAATCTTGGCTTGGCGCCACGGCCGAGATGGCTTGGGATCTTGTGCGTGGTCCAATGCTCGAAGAAAGCTTTGTGCGACTTTGTGAATATAAGCTCCAAGTATCGATCAATGGATGTGACAGTGCATGTTCCCTCGTGACCATAGCTGTACGGTGTGCATCTGCAGGTGCGCCGCGGAAGGGCGGTAAAAGGAGGTTGGGCCGCAACTTGCAAAATGCCGCAAGCTTGAGCGTCTTCCTGGGAGGGTCGTGGACAGGAAAAGAAGCTGCGGTATTTCGGGTACGCTAGAAAGCGTGAAATGAAGGAGGGCTGCGAGGGAGAGCATAAAAGCCGCAAGTGTTTCGCGTATGGCAAACGGCAGTGCGTGAGTTGGATTCTGTGAAGCTGCCTGCAGGATGATGTCGTAGCCGTTCGGGTCGGGACAACCTGTGAGCGAAGCCTCGACTTCTCTGTGGAACGACCCTGGCCTACGCGTGACCGTTGCGGTTGGGCCTCGACGGCAGATGCGTCGGCGGCAAGCTCTAGACGTAGAGGTCAACTGTCCTTTATATGTTTGCGGTGATGCATGGTGAATCTGCTGGCAGAGAGTTGAGTGTCGAGGCGGCTTTGCGCTCGTCGTTCTGGGCAGAGGATTGCCCAACACTGGGGTCTTGATTTGGCGACTTGGCGCAGCCAGCCCTCGTCCTCGCAGCGAACCGTTTACAACTCTCCTCGACCTGCCGGTGACGCTCGCTCCAAACATTCGGACCGCATTTCGTCGCCAGAGTGTTTCCCCCCTTTCCCCGCTTTCTACAGCTTCCTGCGCACAAGTCGCCAGCCACCGCGACTCGAAGGCGCGCTCAATCCTTCACAGAGCCTCAGTCTGCCCTGATAACGAGGGCCTGTTGCTGCCAAAACGCCTCGTCACCGGTCCGCTAGCATTCACCGGTCTGCGTCGGCCCTCTCTGTTCCCCAGTGCGCACACTCGCCACTCTCCTGCAGACGTAACCCAGCACTCGAGCTCTCGGCACCAGAGACTGGCGGCTTACCTTGCTAGTTCGTACCAACCCATTTGCGCGCGTGGAGCCCCGCCGCCTCCGAGAGCTTTAGGTCACCAGCATCCCAGCACCCAGCATCCCAGCATCCCAGCATCAGCCCCATGAGAAGCTGCTTCCCACGATCCGCCGCCCGCCCTTCATAGCCCGTCCCGCCCACATCCATCGATCTGGCTCGAAAGCAGGACTCCCACCCGTCCTCCGACGCCGACTCCTCGCTTCTGCTGACCTGGCGAGGCCAGAGTCCCACGCAGCAGATAGTGACCGCGCCGAAGGAGGCTAGCTTTCTCTCTTTCCTATCACGTCTGTTTCGGCCTCCATAACAGCTGCCGCCTCGACATACTGCAGCCTCACTGCCTACTTACCTCAGGTGTCGAGCACGCACGCACACGAGCACCGCACCTTCCCTGGCCCATCGCGGAACGCCGCGGTTCGGAAGGAACAGAGCTTATCCCCGCCATCGGTCCTGCGACTCCTCGAGCGCCGCCACTTCCACGATCTCGCATTTCTCATCCGCCCCTCAAACACACCCCAACCCGATATCCCTACGCAACCTCGTCTTGGCACCCCTCCAGCACCATGGGGAACCAGCAGTCCAGCGGCAAGAAGGATAAAGGCGACAAGGTCGACGGCCTCACCCTCGAACGCGAGAACTACCGCTCCTTCGACAGGACAGACACCAAAGAATCTGCACGCTCGCTCCGAAACTCGATCAGGTCGAAGATACCCGTGCCCGGTAAGAGCGGCGACAGCCCCAGAAACTCGGTTTCGAACCTCAATACCGATTCCAATGGCAAGGCAGACAAGTCTGATGCCGCCTCTACAAGGTCCGTAGGAAGCAAAGCAGGAAACAGATCTCGTCGAGGGTCCACTGCTTCCGCACAGGATGCCGCCATCGACAATGCCGCAAGGGCAGATGCTCTCGCAGAGAGCCCGCAGCCCCCGCCGTCGCCCGTACACGGTCCCTCCCTCGGCACCGGCCATGAGGCCATCAGCAAAGCTCAGCGCACCGGCGAAGTCGACCACGTCTCCGATGCCCCTCCCTCCGGCATACCGCCTCCATCGAGCACAGCCCAGCCGGGCGACTCTATTCTCCAAAAGAAAGACCACCCGATCCCAAGAGTGGAACAACCGCCGGCGACTACCGACGGCTCAGGCTCTCCCGTGGAGATCAGCGCTCTGAAGGCTATGGACCTAGACGACATGATACAGCGCCTGCTGGATGCGGCATATACCGGTAAGGTCACTAAGACGGTCTGCCTCAAGAATGCCGAGATCATGGCCATATGCTCTGCTGCGCGAGAGGTTTTCCTCAACCAGCCAGCGCTGCTCGAGCTGGCGCCGCCTGTCAAGATCGTGGGCGACGTCCATGGACAGTACACAGATCTGATTCGCATGTTCGAAATGTGCGGCTTCCCACCGAATTCGAATTACCTGTTCTTGGGCGACTACGTGGATCGAGGCAAGCAGAGTCTGGAGACGATACTGTTGCTTATGTGCTACAAGCTCAAATTCCCGGAGAACTTCTTCCTTCTGCGTGGCAACCACGAGTGCGCCAACGTCACACGGGTATACGGCTTCTACGATGAATGCAAGAGGCGGTGCAATATCAAGGTGTGGAAGGCCTTTGTGGATACCTTCAACTGTCTGCCAATTGCGGCCATTGTGGCCCAAAAGATCTTTTGTGTGCACGGTGGGCTCTCCCCTAGCTTATCGCATATGGACGATATTCGCCAGATCGCTCGTCCCACGGATGTTCCGGATTATGGATTACTGAACGATCTTTTGTGGAGCGATCCGGCCGACATGGAGAATGACTGGGAATCAAATGAACGCGGAGTCAGTTACTGCTTCGGCAAAAAGGTCATTATGGAGTTTCTGCAGCGGCATGACTTCGATCTCGTCTGCAGAGCGCACATGGTGGTGGAAGATGGATATGAGTTCTTCAATGATCGAATCCTGGTAACTGTTTTCTCAGCGCCTAACGTAAGCATCTTGCACATCCATTCCTTCTACATGGGCTGACTTGACTAGTATTGTGGCGAATTCGACAACTGGGGCGCTGTCATGTCGGTCTCTGCGGAACTCCTATGTAGCTTCGAGTTGCTTAAGCCACTTGATTCTAGTGCGCTCAAACAGCATATCAAGAAGAGCAGGAACAAGCGCCAGAGCATGCTTAACTCACCAGTACGTATTCACAAAAGGGCTGATCAGAGACTGCCATCCTGTAGAGCCATATATACATCATATCGCGCAAACACTGACGTACAGTTACAGCCAGCATCGCAGTATCCTCAGAGTTACTAACACGCTGCTCTGTAGGGGGGAGGCAGCAACAGCGAAGCCAGTTCGCCAATCCTAGCACATAACACGACGTCAGATCCCAATTTGGTCGACAGGTTTAAATATCCGGAGACAGCGGACTGGCGACGTCTAAAACACAAAGACCGGCGGTCACAATTACGTTCTTCATCGGATGGGACGGAGGAGTGCGCGGGTCCTACGCAGGAGGACCGCAGAGACACTGCTGAAAGGCGATTCAGTAACCACGAGACAAAGATCAGCACAGGAGAATTTACTCATTCGGGTCGACGTATATCCCGGGCGGGCAGGGGCACGGACAGCACATCAGAGCTGGATGTCGAGGAAGTCAGCGTTTCCGATTTCGACGAGGAGGGCGAAAGCATAGCTGAGAGTCCGGAAGAGCGATAGAAACGCATCCAGGAGAATCGAGCTGCTTAGGAAGCGGCGATACCGTCTGTTACATTTTCCGAGCCCTCTGGCCCTGCGGACTACAGCGAAACCTTCATCGACGCCGGCGAGCGGAGAATACATTACCGCGATCGTCGCCCAGACGAACTAAAGGAGATGAAGAAGAAGAAACTATTGGGTCTCCCACTTCCAGGGCTCCCACTGCCGTGAGCTCTCTCCGCGCCAGGTTCTGTCCTCTGACGGGTTGTGCCGCCGGCGTGTCCCTTCTTGCGTTTCCTTCCACCACATCATTTACGCGGCGTTGGCGTCTTGAAAAGGATTCGGGCCATTGGTCTGCTGTTGCCAGGTTGGTCTCACTTCTTGTTTTCCCCTCATTTTGAACTTTCTGTTGTTTCCTTGCGGTCCTGATCGGCTTTGGTCGTTCGGTCGTGTTTATTGGGAGTTTATAGACGGCCTATGGGGATGTCCCCACATGATATCTTGCTAGCAGGGGTAGTTGATGGATGGCGAGGGAGGAGCGAGGTTTTTGGAGGCATGTTAGCGGCTGCAACAGCCTAGCGTAGTATTGGAATGAAGTGATTCGGTGTGATCATCTTGTAATTGTCGAGATCGTGAAGAGCCTCGATATGTTGGACATGTGGTCTCTCCAGTTTAGTAAGGATCGCAAAGGGAGTGCGTCGCCACCTCACCCAGACTGCCTCCAACTATGCCGCGCCGGAGACAGCCACGCTAGGGAATTGTTCGAGTAGAGACGCGTACACTTCTCAGGAAGGGGTGACTGTGGCTTCTGACATCCCAAAGTGAACGATCTCTGAGAATAGCCAGATTACAAACCCAAGTCGCCAAGTCAAAGGTGTCGTGATGCACGTTGGTGTACCAAAAAATAGCGGGCAGTGGTGTCAGATGGACTAAAGAATGCGCCGTGTGGGGAAAGAGCGGAGCGCTCGGTCGGCCGAACCACCAACAACACTCCATCACTTTCAGGCCCTCCCTCGAAGATCGTCATTAGAATCCCGCTGCATTCGTCATCCCTCACGGACTGCGCCATCGGTCGGTCGGCGGTACGAACTTGTCACTGTTCCGAGCCACAACATCCTTCTTGGCAAGTCTCGCTCCGCCTACCAGGTCCGGTTACCGTTGAGAGAGCACAGCATCTCGCTCCGCTTGCGCCAAGGGAAATAATCATCCAACATCCGCAGCATCCCGTCTCAAGGAGCGACTCTCCAGGTCTTTCTTCCATCGCCGTTGGCTTCACGGCGGTAGGAGAAACACAGGCATACTTAGCCGCTAAGAGAATGGACTGTTGACCAGACTCTGCTCGCTTTTTGGAGTCCTCCTGCCCAGCTCTCCGTTTCACAGTGAGCTGATTTCAAGGGGAGGACAAGAACGTCGGCGTTTGAAGGCAGCGGTTGCTTGGCGGGCATGGGCGAACACATGGCGGCGGGCTGCTGCGGGAGCGAACACGTGGGCTTCTCCCATCTCAAGAGGCATAGCTGGTATAGCCAGTCACCGCTATACCGCCGTCGTGGGCTGGTGAAAGGCTCGGCGGGGGCGGGACCAGGGTCTGTCAGGTGTCAGAAGCTGTGCGCTGATGACAGGCTCCGCGGTAGGGCTCCCCCGCCCAGCGCTGCCAAGTTGTTTCCAAGAGGCCGACAAGAAGTTTCAGGCGTGAGGATGAAGAAGAGTGAGGGAGGGCGCGCATGTGCATGTCCGCTGGGAGCATGCGCAGGGCAGCAGACTGTACTCCGGCTAGCGAGAAGAGTCAGCGAGGGCTGCGGCACTACGAGCGGTGTGCGAGCTTTGTGATATCGGTTTTTTGAGCTTGCACAGTGAGAGGAGATGGGATTTTGTCGATCCTATGCTTTTGGGGGAACCAATTGCGAGTGGTGGTGGTCGCCGTTTTCGCGGGTTCTTGACATCTCGGGACCCTGCATTGCATGCCGTATTCGCACGACACTATTGCGCCGTTGCGCTACTTCCGCCAATGCCAGACAAGCAGCCGAGACCCCGTCACAATATCTTGTTCCCAATCCAGCGCCAAGCCAGCCGTTGGCGATAAATCTAGACTCTTCTTGACCTGCAGCCAGCTTGGCGGGGTCAGCCTTAGGCACGGCGGCTGTCGTTGCACCCTGGCTGCCGGCTGCCACACTCCTGTATGCCCTTCATCAATTCACGGAGGTCTTGACTGTATGACTTGGCCCTGCGCGTTCCGCTTGGCCTCAGCGCGGCGGAGAAATCTTCTGGGAGGCGTAGTCAGAGAGCGTCGTCAGTCTCACTATAACTATGCTTGGGTAATCTTCTTCAGGTTCGCCTTTGTCTCCTTTCCTCAGCCTCTTTCCTGTCGTTTGCGCGTTCGTACGTCCTCTTTCCTCTTTAGAGTTCTAAGCCTCTTTTTCTGTTCCCTTCATCGGTTCTCTTGGTAATTTTGTGCTCGCCCGGGTGGATCCTGTGGCTTTACCTTCTTTCATCCCCTGCGCGTCGATCGTCGCTACATTCGTACATACTCGTGCTTTCGCCGATATATATACCTAGCTTGGACCCACGCTCTTAGGTCTCAGCTAGACCTTCGTTGATATCCGACCTTCCCTCTTTCAAGTTTCGTTTCTATATAATAGTCTTTTCTTCAGCATGTTGTTCAAGACTCTTCTCTTTGCCAGCGCGGCGTCGGCGTCGTGTCTTCACGGCCTGCACAGGCGTGAGGAGGGCGGCGAAGTCAAGATCCCGTTCTTCGGATACGAAGACACTTTCGGCCCGCTCAACTGGGCGTCTCTTGCCCCGGAGAACGAGGCTTGCAAGACGGGCAGCAATCAATCACCCATCAACATCGGTACGCATCTTGCACAGCTACTATCTATACGAGTCTAACAAACACCAGACAGCAAAGTCGCCCTCGCAACCGAAAAACCCATCCTCGACATCCCCCAACAAGCCGTCGAATTCGAGAACCTTAACACCACCATTGAAGTCGTCGTAAACGGCACCACCACCTTCGCGGGCACTCAATTCCAGCTCGCCCAATTCCACATCCACACGCCCTCCGAGCATCGCATCAACAGGGAGTACTTCCCGCTCGAAGTGCACATGGTGCATCAAGGAATCGGTAAGCTTTCCTTCCATCCTGAGGCAGCGCTGGGCTTCCGCTCGGCACAAACGCCTCCCGATGCCTGCGCATTTACCCATCGCCAAGCCTCAAACACCAGCACGACAATCCCTGCCTCATCGCCCATCCCATCTCGTTCCCTGATCCAGATTGCCATGCAAGTGGATACTGACATCGCATAGCGGACCCCACCCAGATCGCCGTCATCGCACTCATGTTCGATCTCTGCGTCGGCGGCTCCGATCCCATCATCGCCGGCATAACGCCCCATCTCGCTGCCATTGAGCAACCCGGCAGCAAGACGCCCATTGAGGGCGGGCTCGACTTTAGCTCTGTCATCGCTGGCATTGGGACCTCGAATATCTTCCAGTACACGGGCTCGCTCACTACGCCACCGTGCTCAGAGGGCGTCATCTTCCTCGCTGTCGAGACGCCGTTCAAGATTAGTGTCGCCGACTTCAATGCTATCAAGAAGCTGGTCAAGTTCAATAGTAGGGTCACGCAGAATGTGCTGGGGAGCGAGAATATTATTGCGGTTGCGGCTGCAAGTGGTGGTGCTACGTCGGGCGGCAACGAGACGGCGGCGGCGGAAGAGCCCAGTCTCACGGAGAATGTGCCGACAAGTGGGGACAACGTCGTGGTGACTGAGATATCGGGCGTGCCCATGGCGACGCCGATCCTGGGCCATATTCCCCGCAGGAGGCGATCGCTGAAGAACTAAGTTGGTGTGGATGGTGATGCAAAGGTGTGGCTGGTGTATCTGGGCGGTGTTTGAAGGGTGCGCGGTATTGTCATATCAATGCATGGCGTGGCGTTGAAGCATGAGTTTCAGGTGCGCTGCGTATTACCTCTTTCTATATTTTGTCATTATTATTACTATTGCCGACACATGATGGCTGTCTCATCTCACTATAGCTCCAGTATACCCCATAGAGTATCGATCATCTTGCTGTTTTGCTCATCGAATTTCTCCTTTTTATCATGCAGTGATTCGCCAAGTGCGCTATATGTTTTGTCTTTTACCTTTGGACTTCTGTTATCGCCATCGTCTTAATTTCTTCGCGCGTTCCTACTGTCTCGAGCGGTGCCGTTGTACTGAACGTATGCCCCATAGAGTATCGCGGCCTTCACATCCATGCGTACCTCACCAGGCCTCTTATCTAAGCCGCTCTACTGTCGCACACCACTTTCCCAAACCAACACCTCATCATACCGATGATTTACTGACAACACTCACCAGGCTGTCCCCACCCATCTTCGTTGAGGTCCACACAAGCCCTCCATCTCTTAGCGCCCAGAGTCTCCAGTGCCGTTCTATCCGACTCCGCTTTCCAACCCACGACCCACCAACGACCCACGTCCCAGGTTCGCAGCACGTCAAGCATTTAATCAAGACTTCACGACAGCGCCGATCCAAAGCTTAGTGGATTGGGGCGTGACATGGTCCTGGACCGGTCTTGTCGCAGGCTTAGACGAAGCTTGAGGTCTTGGAGGAGGGATTTGAGTGGATCGTCGGGAGGCTTGGTGATGAAGCTTGGTGTGTCTGGGCGATGGAGCGTTTGGGGTTGGGATCGGCGGGTGCGAAACACGATCGCGACGGGTGGGTCTGAGGGGTGATGGCATGCATGACAGAGTGCGTGTGTGGAGGCGTACAGTGGGTCCGGCATCGATGCCATGTCCGTGTGTGGTTTGGGTTGTTGGTATACCGGGCGAATGTGAAGGGTGGAGAGGGTGGAGAGGGTGGAGCGGAGCTGACTCGAGAGAGTGCGCCGCTACCTCAGGCACAGCGAAGAGATATGCACTTCTCCGTTACATGTCTCTGACTACGAAATAGTGTCCAGTCCTAATGTTCCCCATACTCGCTGACTTTTGCCGCCATCCAAAGAAACATCAGGATAGCAACAACAAGTCCGCCAAGTCCCGTCGCGCCCTGCATATCACCCTTCTTAACGATATAGGCGATCAGCGGACCCAAGCAGATGGCAAGTAAAACAAGTAAAGTCCAAAGAGCAGCAGTAATGTTCCACCCTTCGATTATGTGCATCCCAAACGCGTGAGCCAATGGGTCAGAAGTCCGCAACAGCGATTCGAACATCTTCTTGGGAAGTCGGTCCAACCACACGCGACAAAGAGGATGCCTCGTGATATCCTCGTCTTTACAGTAGCACAAGTAGTGAATGAATGCTGAACTTGGCATCGGAAGTGGGGAATCGAGCGGACATGGTGCGTAGTGCCATTTCTGGCTTGCGACGTGCTCAGCGCTGGGATACGCGTCCTCCCTAAAGATATGCACCTTTTGCTGATTTTCGAGTCCAAAAGCGACGAATCTCATTGCGACTGGCTTGATGAGATAGTGGGTCCAGTGTCGGCGTGGTCCTCTGACTTCTCTGTATCGTTTGCGGACCCACGCGAAGAGTGTCGCATCATTGGTGACGCGGGTGAGATCGATCTCGCCGAGACTCTGACAAAGCTTGCCGGTATTGATGCAAAGCTCGAGGAATTTGGGTACTAATACCGGTTGTACCATCGCTTGGTAAAGGCTCACATTTGCGGGAGAGGAATGATGTTGCTGGTTCTGTGCCACTGGTAGATGATTTTGAGAGAGGGTATGCAAAGTGGAGTCGCTAGCTCCAGCCCCAAGGTGGGCAGCGGCTGGTACTTGCAGACCTGGTATGGCTACCTGAGGAGAGGTGTTCTGACCAGGGTTACATGTTTCGAGCGCTTGTCGTATTGCTTCCAGCATTCCTTGTTCAGCGCGAGGGAAATCGGCATAGATCTCTTTCCCACACCACTGATCTCAATTAGCGACCGAAGTACTCAAACATTACTCGGGACACTTACGCAAGTCCATGTTATCCTACTATGTCCTTTGGGAATTCTGGGACGTGTATATACGCGGCAAGCGTGTCGAAGTGCTGAACGCAGATAGCAAGCGACATCCAAAATTTCCGCCAAGATAGCATATACCATTATCGCTGAAAGTATGCAGAAATTTCGAGCTCGAATGCGGGCAGATCTTCTGAGGCGGCATGTTCTCGGAGGGACTTCGGTTGTCAATGGCTCATCTCGCCGTTGATCTTTAGAAGCATCACTCGTAGCCTTGTCGTCCAAATATTCCTCTCTGTATAGTTCATTCAATCGCAGATGTAGGCGGGACGGGTTTATTTGCGCTATTGCAGGTGGTGCAGCAGGTGCTGAATCTGAAGAGTCGGATGCGTAACCAGAATCGAGATCGTCAAGGAAGTTCTTACTTTCGGCAAATGCAGCCTTGCTGTGCCAGCCCCCAAGATACATGTCATTTATGCGTCCATGATTGATTCTTACAACTTCAAGTCGGGCATCATTTGAGTCCGATGGATGCGCAGTAGAGGTTCGTTCATCGGAAGTGCCGCTGCCCAACGCAAGTGTATGGGCAACTTTGTTATAGAGGGAGCCGTCCGGTAGGTTTTCGAAGAATTTGTCTATTCCATCTTCTATGAGATCGCGGTGATGCCAGACTCTAAATGGGCCTCGTCCAGAGATCGACATGTATGTGAGGGAGCCTACCACAAGGTATGCTGTGAGGTGAGCCGACCTAGAGCTTTCTGGAGAGGGAATGCTCATGACAGCAAATAGGACAGCCATCGGAGACAAGAAAAGATCAAACCAGACTCTGAACCGGTGTTTCAACATCATGTAGAGTATGGTGGTCGTGACCAATAGCACGACTGTGCAGGCTGTGAAAAAGGCAGTGGGTGGCTGAGGTGGTTGAGGGCGCATCATAGGAGGCATGGGACTTGGGATGGCGAAAAAAGCGGATATCACCGCTGCTGGGGATACAAAAAACTGATAAATGTGAGTACCATGAGCCTTCGTCATAGGTCACGCACTATTCCTTACAATTATTAACCTCGAGAGGATCTCCTTGTCCACGGGTGGCTTCAAGACGTCGTCAGTCTTCTCAATATTGTTTCGGCTACGCGGCCACAGTTCGATTGCAGGACCAACGTTACGTTTTTCTTCTGTTGGGGTCTTGCCAATAGCTGCCAGATGGCCTTGCGACCGGCGGATTCGATGCAATAGGTTGGAAAACCGGTCCTTCTCCCGAAGCTCCTCGCTGACCTCGTAGTGTGAGATTTCGGTGTCAAATACGGATATATTTGATGATTGAGAAAGAAGGTCTTCGAAGGTGATAAGGTTTCTAGAGGTTCCATGTTTCGCCAACGTGTGAAGCACCGTTTCGCCAGTACGTGGATTAGCCTCCAGAATATCGATTTTCTGCAACAAATACGCGACGACCTCTGTTCGCTTCTCTTGCAGAGGCCAATGCAGAATGGACGGATCTGAACAGCATGATTCTGCAAAAGGCGAACAACCTAGGTCCGCGCCGCGATCGACGAGCAGTGCTAGGCTGTCAAGATCCTCCAATGCCATGGCTCTATTCGCAGGACTGTAGTTATCTTTGTCACTCATGTTGAGGCTAGCGCCATATTCCAAAAGGGTCCGGAGACATGTCGTCTTTTCTTCTCTTCGTGTTGATTGAACGGCTAGATGAAGTGGAGTTCGTCCTGCGCGGTCTCTCCAGTTTGGGTCAGCCCCGATGTCGAGAAGTCGCTTTAGCGTATTCGAATAACCATAGAGCGCAGAGAAACCCAGAGCTGTCATTCCACTGTATTCAAAATACGGTCCTTGGTAGGCTGCGTCAACAGTGGCCCCATGAGCCAATAAAGCGCCCACAAATTGCTCATCTTTCCCAGATAATGCGCAGGCATGCAAAGCAGTATGGCCATCGAGATCGTGACTGTCCGGGTCCATCCCTGCATCGAGAAGTAGGATTAATAAGGAAGCATCATGGCATAAGTCCTTGCATGTCCATGCTAGAGGGCTAGGTCCCAGTTTGACGCTTGCGCCGGCAGTCAAGAGAGCGGTTGCTGCATCAATATCCCCTCGTCTGACCGCCCAATACAAGGGGGTGCGTTGGTCTAAATCCTGACTGTCGATACTCTGATTCGAAAGCTGAATGCACGTGTGAACATCGAAGGAGCTCAAACCTAGGACGGCCAGGTGCAGTGCCGAGAAGTGCCGCCTCTGGGATGCAAGATGCTCCGGATCAAGGACTTCTAAAAGAGGAGAATGTGACCGATGACTTGAGATCACTCTGTCCCATACGAGGTCTACCGGATATCTATCTTTTATCAGCTTTAAGTTTTGGTCACAAGGATCGTCATACCTATGATTAGAGTCCGGATAGTAGGGGTCGGCGCCCATGTTTACCAACAGGCGACACATATCGACAGATTCTCTGCGTGAGGCAATCTGAAGGAACGTTAGTACTTAAATATTGCAACTCAGGGAAGACCTACATGCAAGAGACTGTTGCCTTCTTCATCGACATCATTCGGAGAGCCGTGTCCAGCCTTTAGCAAAGCAGTGAAACCTGATATATCTCCTTCGCGGACGCAATGCAATAGGGGGGCGTTGTGATTGAGGACTCGCCGTGAACGGATCATTATATTCCATCCGAATCCTTGGATTCTGTCGGGATAGTATGCGTGCACGGAAATCCCGAAGGTCGGCGCTCGAAACCATTTAGGGAAGGAATACGTGAATCTTGCTTGAGTTTCGTCACCTCTGCACTTGGAAACGTCACAACGCTTTCGAGGAAGATTCGAAGTGCTCCCACGTAAATTACCGAGTAAAGACACCAGCAGCCGATGATTCCAAGGACTCAGACGTCTGAACCCGTGGCAGGCACATTGGCATGCGACCTCACAAGGTCGTCCGTAACCTTCGGGCCGAGAGATAATCACTCCAGCTGCGCCGGTCGGCTCCGAAGCGCCGTCTAATGATCCCAGTGATTCGACCCGAACTTCGTCTTGTCCCGATATTGAGCGGCTAAAGTAAGAAAAGGCCGTGTGGTTGATTTCATGGAGTTTTTTACAATGAGCAGAGATTCTATGGAGTATTCTTCTCTTCCATTTCTTTCTAAGTGGACTTCTGTGCGATTCTGCCCCTACAAGATCGTATTGGAGCCTGGCGAGGATCATGGAAACATCTTCCAGAGGTAGATGGCGAAGACAGGGCAGCGAATTGAAGCGATAGACGGATCTGAGTATCTTAATGAGAACAGTGAGCTCATTTGACAGCCAAAGTAGCTCAGGTGGCGCCGCCTTTCGAAAGCGAGTTTGGATGATGTTTGCGGTATTTTTCTGGAGCTGCTCAGCAAGGGAATACAACGCAACAACATTTGCCGCTACGCTCAACGCATCCATGGCAGTTCACTCCGGAATGGAAGGGAGTGTGATCAGGCTAAGGAGGCGGGGAATTTTGAAGTCCAGAAGTAATCGGCGCCTCATGCAGCAGCTATCAGCTGGCGCAATCCCATTGGCCGCATCGAGGAAGCCTCAGGCTGCGCCTTCATGGCCAGCACATACCAGTTGCGGACCGGTGTGGGCGGAAAACCTGTCAGCCTTCTTCTTAAACAATGTTTAGTCTAAAATGCTTTAAGTCTCTTGTGTCTGGAGGTGACTCGAGTGCCTCGTCTTGTCTCGATGCTACCCTACGGCAAAAAAATTCTCTTGGGATGAGCCATGCCGAGCATCGATGAATATGGATGAAGAGTTGATCTTACAGGGGCTGTCCTACTCTATGAAGCAGTTGGAAGACGATCGTCACGGTCGGATTTGAGTGTTTAGAACAATCGCGAGCTAAGTTGGGGAGCCGCGCCAAGCATCTACTGCTCCTGATCAGTTGAAGGACATCGCTCGCTCCGGATCAAATAGTCTGCTACGCTACCACAATGCAGCCAGAGCAGCTGCTTACCTCTACCAGTGGCAGTACTGGTTGGTGGTCGCATTCCTAGAAATTCGGCAGCCCGAGAAACGGCGATGTGCAGCTTATATGAATTTCATTTACATCACGGAAGCATGTGCAGCTAGCAACGTCTACACTATGCTGTTCGCTCGTCAAGCCGTCGGCGCACGCGAGGATTGGTGATCTGCGCGTGGTGTTGTAGCTCAAAGTAGTTTAGCGCGATCGACTCTGGATCCACGTCCCTCGATCTGGAACGGGACGCCTGGCGGCCCAGATCCGCCAACCACCTTTGTCACCTCATGACGCACTGCTTGACCGCCCGCCATGACGCCCACGAGTATATACAGGGCGACGGCTGCTCCCTTGCCGCAAATCGTGCTCTTTCTACCTCGCTGAACTCATGCGGCCCTCGCGCGATACGGATCCGATCTTGCCAACAACCAACATGGCGACTAACGGGAAGGGTGGTGAGAAAAGGAAGCGTGTGCTTGTTGTCGGAGCTGGGGCTGCTGGTATGTAGTAGTGACGGAATTCTCCGGAGGCAGGGTGCTGATATTGTTCGCAGGCATGTCGTGTGCTCATCATCTTTCCAACCATCCCGACAAGTTCGACGTGACGCTCATTGATGCCGTGGATTACTGTGGTGGGCAGGCATTTTCGATTCCTCTCGACAAAGAGCGCCATGGTGCGGGATGGCTGAACCAAGGTGTTCAAGGTGGAAGCTACATCTTCCACCACACAATGACCATGTTCGCTCGGCAGGGCTATCATGCCGACCCCGTCAAGCTTCAGGTATGCGTCTCCCGGTTGCTTTGAAATACCGTACTGACAATGACAGGTCTCTTTCGGCAAAGATGACACGTTCTGGACCAACGTATTCCCCACCGAACTTTTGGCACGACACCAAAAGGAAATCAAGCGCTTCAAACACATGCTTAGCATCGTGCGCTGGTTCGAGCTCTTCTTTGCCCTCATCCCCATCAAAATCTTGATGAAGATGTTCTTCTTCACTGAGGAATTTTCCAATACTGTGGCTCTACCTATGGTCGCTCTTTTCCTTGGAACCGGAAACGCAACCCCAGAAGTTCCCAGCATCATTCTCGAGAGACTATGCACTAGCCCTACGTGTGGGATGTGGTATCCGGCCGATAAGTTGAGCGTTGTTAGTAACCTGCCTCCTATGGTGGTGTTTCCAAAGTTCAGTGAATTCTACAAGAGCTGGAAAGTGGATCTTCAATCTAGGGGTGTCAATGTCCGCCTCTCGACTGAGCTCACACAGGTAGTGAAGAGGGACAAGAATGGCGTCGTCGTGAACTTGATCAAGCGCGCGCCGGTACCGGATGAGCACAACCCGAATAGCGCATGGGTGCCACAGGAAGATGGCCACGCTGATGCGGATGCACAACAAGAGTCCGAACATTACGACGAGCTGGTGCTCTGTGTACTGTATGTTCAATTCCCATTACCAATTTACTTATGCTAATCTGCCACAGAGCTGATACCGCGAAACGGATACTCTCCAAGAGCGCATCTTTCCGCGAAAAGAAAGTCCTGGGCTCTGCCAAATTCTCTGACGACATCACCGTAACGCATTGGGACAGCGACTACATGAAGAAGCACTATGAAAACTTCTACAACCCCGAGCAAGCGGTTGAGAAACTCTCCGGCGTCGATCAAACCACACGAAATCAAATAGCACAGAAGTCCTTCAAGCCAATGTACTACATCAAGATGTATCCCGAGGACAAGTCCAAACTAGAGATGTGCTTTGACTGCACAAATTACCAAAGCCAGTTCCCGCCGGATGTGCAGTTTGAGAAGCACGTATTCCAGACCATATACCTAAACAAGGACCGAGACGGGCACCTCTGGCCCATTGATGAGATTGCCGAGGACAAGATCATCCGCAAGGATTGGTGGCATCAGCTATGCCACTCATGGACGCACTACCTCTTCGTTGTGCCCTGGATGTGGCTCTTGAATGGCCGCAATAGCACGCGTTACGCTGCGGCTTGGACATTGGTCAACGCCCATGAGGTTGCTTGCATCAGTGGTATCGCTGCTGCCGTCGACCTCGGCGCTACTTATCCCGAAGATTTGGAGCGAGACAAATTTGCGCTACTTGCATTCCGACTGTACTATCTGCTGGCTTATGGAAAGTGGTACCGCAAGAAGGCGAAGCAGGAGGGCGAGGGCAAAGACTGGGCGAGTGGACTGTATGGGAGTGTGTATCAGGGTCCGGGTGTGGTTGAGCAGGAGAGGCTGACGTGGAGGGAGGAAAACGGGATCAAGGGCTAAGGGACGATGGCCAAAGGAATATACAATACGGACTGTATTTTCCCACATACTTTGCTGCAGGGCTATCTTTCAAATCTTGGCTGGCTTTCGAGGACATCGGATCTTTCAAATGCCCTGGGCAAACTGGACCAAAATTTAACGCTATACCCTTTTAGGTTGTAAATGTGGTCGTCTTGTATGATGTCACGTTAACTCCGACATCGACCTATACAGGAGTTAGGGTAAACACCGATGCCAATATGCTTTGCCGAAAACTTTTGCATTACACGCGCGTAATTAGTCACCATGGCATTGAGGCAGAGAGTTCACACATTTAAACCAAGCTCTTCCCCTATAGTCTACACATCTAGATCTAAACAGCTTTCCTCGAGACACTGATCTTTGCACACTACACGTCACATTCAGAATCCTATTGCGAAACCACCACCATGTCTCCCAAAACAGCACTCGATATTGTATTTGGCGCCATGACCTTTGGCAAAGAAGGTAAACAACCTCTTCTCTCAATTCCTCCTCCATAGTTTGTAACCGTGAGCACCATCTCACATTCCTTAGGCGAAGAACAAGTCAGCACCTCCGACCTTACCAAATGCGCTGCCATCCTCGACATCTTCCAAAAGTACGGCCATAACGAAGTCGACACGGCCCGCTTCTATGGCGGTGGGACCTCGGAAGAGTACTTGGCCCAACTCAAATGGAAGGAGCGCGGCATCATCATGGACACCAAGCTCTTCCCTAATGTTCATGGCATCATGGGCCGTCCAGTCACGCACAACGATGAGAAGGGCATGCGTGCTGGTCTCACCGAATCCCTAAAAGCGCTCGACACGGATAGTGTCGACATGTGGTATCTGCATGGCCCGGATCGAAGCGTGCCGATTGAAGAAACGCTTAGGGTACTCAATGAGTTCTACAAGGAGGGCCGGTTCAAGAGGTGGGGCGTATCGAACTATACTGCGTAAGCATCCAACACCTTCCCCCAATTCCATACATCATACAAGATACTAACAAGTATCAGCTGGGAGGTCGCCCAAATCTGTGAAATCTGCAAGAAAGAAGGCTACCCGCTCCCGGCAGCCTACCAAGGCGTCTATAACGCCTTCCACCGCACCATCGAGAACGAACTCATCCACTGCTTGCGCAAGTACTCCATCTCCTTCTACGCCTTCAACCCGCTCGCTGGCGGCTACCTCACTTCGCGCTACCACCGCAACACGTCCGATTCCGAAGTCGAGCCCGGGTCGCGCTTCGATCCGAAGCGCCATCAGGGCCGTATGTACCGCGCGCGCTACTGGAATGACGCTTTCTTCGATGGGCTGGAGATACTAAGGCCGGTGTGCGAGAAGTATGGGCTGAGAGAGAGCGAGGTGGCGCTGAGATGGATGATGCATCATAGCCAGCTGAAAAAGGAGTTTGGCGATAAGGTTATCATTGGGGCGAGTAGTGAAGCGCAATTGGAGATGAACATGAAGGATTTTGAGGGTGGGGAGTTGGATGGGGAAGTGTTGGAGGCGCTAGATAGGGCATGGGAGGGATGTAGAGGGGTTACTTGGATGTATTTCCATGGATTTGGCGCTACTCTGATGGCAAAAGCCACGGGGACACCGCCGAAAAGCTAGAGAAAAGGCGGAGGAAACGCCGGTTGCGCTTCTCATGCGCATAGACAGGACATCGTAAACCAATGGCCAGGGTGCAGACAAACCGTATCACCCAGAAGAACGCCACCGATGCTCATCAACTCCATACGCGATTGACCCGTATTCCCATAGCCCCAAATTTCCATCGCGCGTTTCGAACGCATAGAGAGGGCGAACACAAACCAGTAGCCAGATTGTAGATAGACAGGCTTATGCGGCCGCGGCCTCCTCCTCCAGCTGCTCCATAGCCGTATTCCAGAAGCGCAGCTTAAGGGTAAGATGCTTGCCGTGTCTCTGTTGACCGAACAGTGTCCTGTGCTTTAGAACGCGTCGCTTCTGGACCTTGATGGGACCGCGGCACGGATGATCTACAGATGTTAGTATATGTTTGGACTGGCTGGCTGGATACTTACCGTCGAGCACCTTCTTGTCGGACTGGCGAGCAAGCTGAATCAGACGAATCTGGTCTTCGCAGAGGAAGTCATGCGGAACGCCATACATTTCACGGTAGCGGTCCCAGTGAGCCTCGTCCTTGATGTACATTGGCTCCTTATCACCAGCCTGGCGCATGCGACGGGTGAAATACTCCAGACCACCTGGAGCGGACGTGAGGCGAACGGTGACGACGCTCGGGGGATTGTGGAGAGTCCACCAGTTGCTGTTGCACCCGGGCTCGTTGAACCAAGTTGGGCGAAAGGTGGTGCTGGAATTCTCGTTGAAGGTGGTGAGAAGGAGGAGATCTCGCTGGAGCTGCCTGAGTTGTGAAGAAGATTCGACTTGCTCTTGAGTGATGTGCTTCGGAATGATGAAGGTCGGGATCTGCTGGACGGAGCGGATGCTCTCTGGAGTGGGCATAGCGTCCTGTCCCATGGAGCCGGTGACTGTATCGTTCTTGGGGGTAGTGGGAGCCGAATGCGGCGGAGTATCGTAAGAAGTCATTGCTGAAGATGCGGGCTTGGTGTAGTTGATGTGGTACCAAGTGCAGCGTGAAGAAAGTAGAGAGGAGATGTGGTGAGAGAAGAAGTGTGAGGAAGAAGTCGAGGTTTTTTGAAGCTTGAGGGAGAAAATGTGCGCCAAAATCCAGGAGGCTGGGAGCGGTGCCGGCGGTGTGAGGGGTGCGGCCAGATTGTCGTGGCGGTGATGCCATTCACTTCGCTGCGTGCTATTGTGCGGCGCAAGACAATAGGAGGCTTGGCGGACCATGGCGCTTGCCGTTTGCTATCAAGCTGCACGCAGCCAATGAGAGTTTGCTTTTCTGCCAGTTCATTGACTTGAGCCTCGTGACGATGGGAAATGTGATGGGGGGCACCGGACCGTTCAGAAGTGAAAGGTTGGTCGACTCTACGGAGCTCAACAGCTCTCAACACAGGATGCCCGTCAGATGCGGCACTTCTGCGCCCGACTCGTTGATGAGATACTTTTCCATCAGTCGTGATCCAAGACCGGCTTCGTTGTAGTGGTGGGTGTTGCGATATAATTCCATGGTGGTGCGCCAAGACCTTAGCCTTTCACTCCACTGCGCTGCACACACTGCGCACGAGCTCAACGCCGCGACAAGCTCGAATTTTCATCTCTTTTCCAAATAGCTCAAGTCCATGGTGGGGAGCGAAGAGCGATCCAGGAGTGCTTTCTAGGATATCGGTAATGTTTAATGTCGACATGCGCGTGGTCCGCGCTCAGCGGGTGACATCGCACAGAGCTCAATGAACAGGAGTGGAGCTCTATTTGGGGCTATATGTGACAAGACGAACCAGTATGGGCACCTACACCCTAACAATTGTGAGAAAAAGGGTTCATCGTTACAGCGATGCGGACACTGGACATACTCACTCGGGCGTGGCCCTCTTCAGATAACCCCCAACGACGGTCATCCCATCGAGTTTGTATCATACAAGACCATCTCTTTATTATTACAGACACCTCTGCCGTACACCATATCTGTCCGACGGAGGGATAATTGATGCGGCGGACGAAATGCGCATCGCTACCGTCACACATATTTCATCGTCAAGGGAGGTATAGGCGCAGGCAGCGCCTCACGGTAACAATCGGTCACCGTAGCTCGCATCCACCACCTTTCTGAGCCCCGCCGAGAGTAGATAGCGCGCCGACAAAGCTAGCTGCGGCTGGGAGGTTTGATGACGTGAGGTATGAAGTGGATCGCGTATTACTGATCAACGCACCCATGGGACAGGCGCACCCGACACTAACCTAAACTAGCTAATCTTCATCTCTTGTCCACACTCCGCTTCCGAGGCCATGTCCCTCCGGATGTTCATATAAGAAGGCCTTTGTGTAGTCATCTCTGTTTTTCGCATCACTCGATTAGCAGCAACTTTCCCAATTACGCAGATATGGCGCCGAATTACTCGTTCTACAGCATTCCGGTTTATTGGTTTCTTGCGCTGTATCCCCATGCCTACGGGGTACGCTCCCTGACTGCACCCAGAACAAGTGTAGATGGTGGCTGATATGTGGACAGGTCGGCCTCATCAAGAAAAACAATAACAACAAATGGAACAACGCAAACCCGACCGGAGTCGACGCAAAAACCACGATCCAGAAATCCGTCCCAGCGGATTGTTTCGGCCGATTTGAGCGGGCTGAGGCTACGCACAAGAATATGATGGAGAACGCGCCGTTCTTCATCGGTGCCGTTGCGATTGGGAGTATGGCTGGTCTGAGTGGCGGTATGTCAGCTTGTCTACCCAGAGTGTCTTGTCATCAGTGTGGATGAAGCACACTAGGAGAGATTGAGCATTAGAGTGGCAGTAGACTAACTTGAAGTCGTAGCAACCATGAACGCCTCGATCGGTGCGTATCTCGGACTCCGTCTACTCTACATCCCGGTGTACATCAACATCACAAGCCAGAAGTACTCGTATTTACGCACAGCCATTTGGGTCGCTTCAGTCGGCGTCCTCTGCAGCATATTCATCAAAGCTGGGAACAAAATGATCGCGCAGGGTTGATCAGCTTACGAAAATAGAATCATATGTACACTACTTCCTTAAAGACCATCCATGCTATATACAAACCAAGTCCCACTTAACCCTCAATAAGCCTGTGCGACCTTCCTCTTCAACCTCTACACGCTGATAGTGTAGTTGACAGCATTCCCAGGTACTCTTGGGTAGAACTCGACCATGAGCGTAGTACTTTTGCTAGCAGCTCTTACCGCATCCAATGTCGCCGCTTTGATAACCACCCCCTCGGCACTCCAATCCCACTGCCCACTATACGTCAGCCGCCCCTGCTGCAGCGGGCCTAGCCACTGCGTCCAATCATCTATCAATATCCCGCCATCACTCTTCAGCGCTCGCACAGCCGCTGGCCTGTTCTGCCCCTGCCATTTTACTGGAATGAGTAGGTCGGTGGATGTGGACGGTAGCTGCGTACTGGTTGAGGATAAGACGGGGGTGTCCCAGATCAGGATGTTGACGGTGGTGGGCGCGCCACTGGAGAAGGAGAGTGTAAGGTTGGTCTGGGAGCCTGTTGGGGCGGTGGTAGGGAGCATGGGGGCGAGGAAGGATTTTGTGAGCGTGATGCTGGAGCTGGAGACTGTGTAGTCGCTGCCTTGGGTGAGCTTCGTGCCGTTGGCGGCTGTTATCGATTGGAGTGTGTTGCCGTTGAATAGATAGGGTAGTTCATAGTCTTTTACAGCTTCTCCCTTTTTGTGATATACGTACGCGCTGCTGAATTGACTCGTCGCGCTGCCGTCTGTTGTGCTGTCTGGTAAGCTGTTCTTCACGCCCTTTGAGGTGGACATTAGGATATCCAACGCGGTTTGGTCGCGCCACGTATGCGTAGCACGATTGAAGTGATCTGCGCCGTTGTCCCAGATGACGGTGCTGGTATTGTACTTGGCTGCTGTGCGGATGAATGCGTCGAAGTAACGCCAGCGGGCTGCCGTTTCGGTGGACACTGAGGAAGCGTCCCATTCGCCAATGATGAGAGGAATGTCAGTGAAGTTGCCACGGATGAGGGAGAGGTCTGTATCGAGTGCTGCAAGGTCGGCAGCGGAGCCCCATGTTGTCTTGCCCCAGGCGGAGAAGATGAAATCGTCTGTTCAACGTGTCAGCCTTGCCTTGATGGAAGGAGAGGTATGATAAGGGGAAGGAGAGGGAGGAGTATACTCACAAGGCGAGTAATAATGATACTGAATCGCCCAAGGATTCTTGAACTTTGGGTCGGGTGCCTTGAACCACTCACTCGTCTTCACAGAGTCCTCGCCACTTCCAACTAGCGTAACAACTCTCTGCGCATTGAAGCCCCCCGCATCGTTAATGGCCTGCAGAAAGATTCCGTTCAGTTTATTCTGCTCAGCACCGTGCTCCGCCGTCGTCCCCGGCGGTTCATTAATCGGCTCAAACGCCACCATGTTCCCCTTGCACGCCAACTTCGTGCCAATCTGGTACCATAGTTTGTAGAAGCGCTCTTCGATCTGTGTTACGTTGGCGCTGGATTGTGTGATATCCGCCCACGTCCAGCTATCATGATGGGCGTTCACAATCGTGTACAAACCGCGCGAGGTTATCATGTCGACGACGTCAGAGACGCGCTGAAGCCAGGCAGAGTCGACGGTCCAGTCGGGCGATTGAGAGGTGAAGTGGTACGCCCAGGTGATGGGGAGACGTATGCCTCTGAAGCCGGCGGCTTTCATATCGTCGAACGTGGAGGGTACAACAGGTGGGTTATTCCAGTCGCCTTCATTTTGCACGGCGTCGAGCGTGTTGCCGAGATTCCATCCAGGGTTCATGGCATCCACAAAAGTTTGTGCAGAGATGGGAGTGAATGTGCCGTTGCAGGCTACTCCGCTGGAGGTTGGGAGGGCGGAAGTGGACATGGCAGCAAGCAGCGCTCCGAGGAGCGTCGATCTCGAGAGCAACGCCATTGGGATGGAAGCCGTGCGGATTTCCGGAGCCTTGCAGGCCTTGAAGAAGTGCGAGATATGATATGATATATTCCCCAGTACCTGGTGGGACAACCTCGGCGCAAAGATACCCCAGAGTCATTTCCCAGGTTCTCTGCACTCCTCGTGGCTCGGATCCATGCTCTTGCTATATTGCCGTCCGGTGGCGTCACCTGCGATGCGTTAGGCCACGTCAGTTCCCGAGCCGAGAATTGTATGGCGAGATGCGAGGCCAGGGAATGACGAAATAATTGGCATGATGATGCCCGGCTCTGGACCGGAAGCGAGTGTGAGGTCGCTGTGATCCTTGAACCCGGATATATGACACTGGGGGCATCATTGGTGCATACTGGATCCGATGGTTGTTCACTTCGATCGTAATATGCATCCCGGGTATATTTCATATGCAGGTCCCGCCGGGCCTATGTCCAGATGAACCAGGATTTTTATGTTTTTCCGCCAAGTATCGTTGCTGAAAATCAGGTTAGTGTTGTGAAGGACCTGTAGGGTGCTTGTCTTATTAGGAAGACGCTGTTGCTTTTCCTATACAGGGTACGTATGCTGTTACAATCAGAAAAGCTCGTTGATGCTCTCGACAAACATTGCTCAGCCAATAATGTTGCGTGGAAGCTCAAACTTTCGACTGTAGCCTTGCATCTAGAGACTTGCTCCAATATCAACCCCACGATAAGGCCCAGACGTAAGCGTAGGCCAAAACACTCTCACATCGCAATAGGACCATCGCCGCACGATCAACAACATGTGCTATGCCACTTCACGCCAGAAACTATGCTGTGCTTTATTTGCAACAAAGTAAGAAACAGACGAAGGAAAGAACCATTGCCATGATACGACTTTCATTCCCTAGACTTGGAGAGAGCCCATACCAGATATGCCCAACCAACGCCTATATACCCTTGAGAAGAGAGATGAAGAAACCAACTCACCATGTACCAATGATGAGTCCAAAGGATCCATGGAAAAACGTAATAAAAGAGTCCCGAGCCCCTCCACAGTACTGAGCCCCTCATTGGGGGCGAGGACGCGGTGGTGGAGGTCGTGGTAGCAGAGGCCGCCAGCACGCGCTTGAATGGGAGGCTTAGGGTGAGGGGGTTTTCTCGGAGGTCGAAGGTTTCTGAAATGCCATTGGATGTTATAGTTCCTGATTTGAGGCGTTGTAAAAAGCTTGTCCTTGCGTTCCTATTCGCATAGGTCGACATCGTCCGGACATGCGAAAGGGGGAGCAAGAGTGCGCGACGGACGCGCCGCGGATGTGGAGGAATCAGGATCCGGACCAGAACTCTACTCAGGACGAGGTCGCTTAGCCCCATGAGGGTTTTGCCAACCGTCACCGCCGCCTCCTTGCTGGGTTTGACCGTAGAAGCCGGTGTTGTAGGCTTGCTGGTTGCCTCCGAAGCCGCCGGGAACACCTAAAGGGCAAGTCAGCATCGTCCAACGGGTGTGATAGAAGAGCTCCAATGCCATAAGAAAATGTGTGCCTACCCATTCCTCCCATCATGCCCATATTGCCGCCCATCATGCCCATAGGATTCATACCCATCATGTTACCTCCCATGGGCATGCCCATGTTACTACCCATGTTGCCCATGCCCATGCCGCCACCTCGACCGCCGCGGTTGTTTATATTTCCTCGCATGCCGCCCATCATGCCACCGCCTCGATTGAAGCCACCGCCGAAGTTGTTCATCCCGCCGCCCATGGGTCCGCCGCCAAAGTTGTTCATGCCACCACCCATGGGGCCCCCACCAAAGTTACCGCCTCCCATATTGCCGCCTGCTGGGCCAGAGAAGTTGCGATTCTGGTAGCCCATGTTGCCGCCTCCCCTGTTATTGAATCCGCCTCGGTTATTATTGAAGCGGTTATTGTTATAGTTCCCACCCTGTCCACCTTGATTGTTGAAGTTGCCGGATGACGATCGGTCTCCACGATTCTTATCGCGCTGAGGAACATCTTTGGGGAGGGTCTTGAATGGGTTAACGTGCGGGGCATTGTAGATGGCGGACGGTTTCTTAGCGTGAGCTTGATCGCGATACAGGGCCTCGATCTGAGATTTGAGAGCGGTAGCAGCTTGCGGCGTCTGCAATTGCACAAATACTTGCCTAGAGCAGAAGGTCAGTTACGGATTTTGCAACCGAAGAGTATGTGCACCTACCCTTTGCTCTTGCCATTCACCTTGTGCTCATTGAAGGTAATCTCGTTGAGCTCATCTTCACAGCCGGACTGGTTTGCCCATCCACGAATGTCTTCCTCACTGATCCACCAATTGAGGTCGTTGATCATGAGGGCGCCTGTTGCGCCTGGATCCGTCGGCCGATCGTCACCTTCGCCTTGTTTTCGCTTGACGCCCTGCTGTTGCGGAGCCTGCTTCTGGAAGGACTGGTTGTGGGCGGATGCACCTGTGCTTGATATCTGCTGCGTGCCATTCTCATGGTATGAGTCTCCGATTGCACCCCCGCCAGAAGGGTCCTGTTTGACTGCTCCATCGGTATTCGTGGCTGCGCCTGTCGATTCATTCGCATGCGAGCCACCGTGGGTTCCGGCAGTATCTGCCAGCCCCATGTCTTGATTATCCACCGAGTCCTTGTAGTCCTGGTCATCACCGTAGATGTCGATGTCGAAGTTATCGTCGTCGGCCATTTTCGATGCTGCGCTTCAAGTAAGATGCTTAGATGGGTTGGCTGAGTATATTGTCCTTCAAGTCTTCAATTGGCTTGTAGATACTTGATCTGTCAACCCTAGCGGCCGGAGTACATGCAAGGTCTGTATGCGGCATACTGATCAGCAAAGGGCAGGTATGACAGGCATGGGAAGACATGGTCCACCGCAGCCGTGCAATAGAACAGGAGTGCAAACAAAGGGAAACATGCGACAGAGGAAATACGTACAAGTCCGCTATGGCAGCGCAATACAAATCTTGCTGAAAGCTGCGAAAGCGCAGTAAGATGCTGTCCGATCGCCTCTGGCAGATACGGAAGTGGAGAGTACAGGATGTGCGGGTGAGAGATGCGAAGCTTCAGCTCTGGCTCCTGCGCTAGGCTGGCCTTGCCGTCCAAGCCAGTACAATGTGCTTGATGCGCGAGTGTGGGGATACAGTAGCTCGCAATAGGTTTCTGTAACGCGAGACTCAACGCCTCCAAGCAATGAGAAGAAATAGAAATGCGGCGGTCGCGGTTGACGCCAAACGCGTTGTCGCCCTGCTGCCCCCTTTGGCGCGTCCGATCGGCCAGAGTCGACGCGATCGTGTGGTATCGTCGCTGGTGCCCTGCAGCCGTAAGCGGTTCCCTTTCGAGGCGCGAGTACCAAGGGCAAGAGTGAGTGAAGCTGTTGGGGGAAGGTCGTCGGTGCAGCGGCAAGGTTTGGGTGAGGTCTCGTAGCGTTTCCGGTCGCTCGCCAGGAGCTCGGACACTTCACAGAGACTAGCGCCTTGGCGGATCCACTCAAGGGGTCTCGGCATCTCCCGCTAGAGATCTGTCCCCAGCTTCGAATTTCTGGAACAGCTGTCCCTCTCTGCAACACGCCAGCAACGATTACTCTACCACTTCCGACCCAAATCACCAGTTCCAAACCCGTCGCAAACACACACAGATATCCAATCCCACGTTCGCAATGGAGCAAGTCAAGGAAATTGCCGAGTATGCTTTGTCTGCCCGCAACATGCGCAACAGTCACTGACATCCGCAGTGTCCCCCAGGAGTTCGTGAAAGATGGCCTCCAGTTCATCAACAGGTGCACCAAGCCGGACAAGCGCGAATTCATCAGTAGGTTGCACAGCCATTATTAAACATTCTTTATCCTTCCGAGCAGCCCTGGTGCTAATCGTCCCACAGAGATCTCCCAGGCCGTCGGCGTTGGCTTCGTGATCATGGGCGTCATCGGATACATCGTCAAGCTCGTCCACATCCCCGTAAACAACATCCTCGTTGGCGGCTCATAGAGGGTTGGAATACTGGCAAGGGGCATATTTCTATCGGTTGGGATGTGGACAGTGGGTTCCGCTTCACTGGAGCTTGTGGCTGCGCACCGGCACGAGATGGAGCAATGACAGATGACCATTCAAGGGATGGTAGGGTGGAAAAAGGAGGGGTCGTACGGGAAGTTTTCATACACCCATTCACAGGTGGCCTTGTTGGCGACTTTACTGTATGCATAGGGCATTGGGCAAGCGGCGTTGAATATATCCAAATTATTGCTAGATTCTCATACATGGACCGCCGTTCAATCATCATCATCCATCAAGTCGTCAAACCAGCGCCGCCTCGATGTGCCGGTCGGGGTAGGTCGATACAAACGCTCGTCATATTGTAGCTGCGGGTTAACCCTTCGTCCAATCTTCGGCTCCGCCTCGTCTTCTGCAAGCCCGTCGTTCCAGGTATGCACCGTGCAGGTACCTTGTGCAGTGCCCCAGCCGTTCCAAGACGTCGCTATGATCAGTCAGCATGGATTCCTTGAACTTTGGTACACAACATTGAAGTAGTGTGTAGCGCGTTCTTGAGGCGAGGACCTCCTCTTAGATCGGCACTGCCTGCCAGTAACAAAGGACTACAAACTTCACAACACAACGGGAGGTCACCTACCAGCGACAATAGGAGCGTTAGGATGCCAACTCGCATCTCTCACGCACGTCATCCAACCTCCTCCATTCCTGCCATAGAAGTCATACGTATCAGCCATGAGATGTGGATCCCTCGGCCGCGAGTCCTTAGTCGCTTTCAGGACATCGATCTTGCCAGCTAACGTCGCATCCAAGTTCCAGACGTACACCGAGCCGTCGAAGCTTCCAGAGTACACGTATCGCGAGTCCGTACTTCCAGGCGGCGAGAAGTGGCATCGTATCAGCGTCTTCAGCACCTTGTGGCCACGAAATGTAACCAGCGAGCAGTCGTATGGATGAGGGCGGTAATCGTTGTCGTCGTAGGCGTTGCTCCGGTACTCGAACTGCGTCGTATAATCGCCGATGTTCACGCCGTCTGCCTTCTCTTTGCTCATCATCATTCGCAGATCCCAGAGCTTGGCGGTTTGGTCTTTGGCATTACTCAGGACGTAGCGCCCGTCGCCTTTGCTGTCGACATATGTCAAGCCCTCCGTGTGGCCGAGGAAGACACCGGCTTCCCGTCCATCGCCCATACTTCTTCGATCCCAGACTTTGATGGTGGTGTCATCGGAGCCGGAGTATAAGATGTGTGGTGATTGCGAGTCGCCGAAACATACGGCATTGACGTCATCCTTGTGCCCTGGGATTCGTAGAATGGACTGGCGTCGCTCGATGTCGTAGACGTAGACTGAGTCGTCGCCTGTTCCAGCTACAATTTCTCGACCGTCGCCGGAAAAGCGTATAGACCAAATACCGAAGTATGTGTGGAAGCCGCGCGGGTTCAGGGTGCCTGTGTTTGCGAAGTCGAGGAGGTTTGGTTCCGAATCGTCGTCCGGGTCGGTCCCTGCGAGACACACTACACTTCGGATGGAGCTGTACGCGAGGAATCTGTTGTCTGGGCTGAGCGAGGCATCTGTGATCGTCCACTGGCCGTAGGGATACACTACTTGCTGTTCACTGTTAGACCGTTTTCTAGATTCAAGTCTTCTGCAAGCGGCCAGCTGAGATATACTTGAGGCGGGGGTATAAACATTATGCTTACCTTGTAATACTTCCAGTCATATGGGTTCGACGTGTCGTACATCCGCACGCGAAAATCCTGTGCGCACGAGAAGAAGAAGTTCCCATCGTCGCTAAATTGCCCAGAGTAACACCGCGCGTTGTAGTGAATGATCGTATCCGCCATGGACTCCGGTATCATATCTTGCTTGAGCAATCGAGTTGCGTTCTTCTGCCGGCCGTTACTGCCAAGTCCTAGCTCTCGCTGCATCACATTGTACGCTAGCCTCTTCTTGCGCTTGATACTATCCTCCGGCCGATAGTTCGATCCAAATGTTCCATTATTCATCAGCTCTCGGCCCCCTTCGCTGGGCACTTTTTGAAATGCAGCTCTGCCCCACCCCCGCCTTCTCCTAGGAGCCCGTGGGTCGTATCCTGTGCTAGTCCCTTCATCCTCCTCCTCCTCGTCTTGTGCGATCCGGAGGGCTCGGCTTCGCAGCGCTCGTGCTCTCGAGGAGAATATCCGTCCGAGGCCGGCGTGACCTAGTAATTGCAGAATCTGGTCGCGAGTGACTGCTCTTGTCAGTGGGACCCTTGGTCCATGCTAGCGTATGTATCTTACTGTACATCGGTCTTCGCGGATTCATCCCATCACCGTCCTCTTCCTCTTCTTCATTTTCGTCTCCTTCCTCGTCACCCTCGTCGTCTTCGGTGATTTCGACTGCGAACTCTACCCCGCTCAGGCTCTCTGCGGCATCTGCTTCACTTCTCAGTCTCAAACCTTCTCATCCATACCCGTTTGCTGGGGTTCCAACATACCATGGAAACCCATGTCGCCGTCCTCTTCCTCCTCCTCATCGTCATCGCCTTGTGCGGGCATATAATCCATGTCGTCATCATCGTCCTCGATATCCTGCCAAAACGGGTCCGTCGGATCGTAGATAATGGCTGGAGAGTTGGCGTCGTCGCTTGGGATATGACTTGGGACCTGTGAAGCGCTCATATCTGCCTAGTTGTTATGGGGTGCGATGTCGAGATCCGAGAGAGAAGCACGCATCATGATAGTAAGCTAGCCCTGGTCACAGATAAGTTGAACTCTCCGCCGCTATCTCCGGCGCTTGCGAGCCGAGGTCAAAGCCAAGCTCCAAGCCACCATCATCTGCGCAACAGCTTTCGATCCACGATGAGATTCATGCGATCATTAATAATAGCGCGGTACGACATAATAGTGAGGTCTGTGATAAAGTCCAATTCTCCGAGTTCTTTAGCCCAACACCTTCGTCGTCGGTCTCACGCCCAAACCAGCCTTCTCATACGTCGCGTCGACCATCTCCATCTGCTTGATCGAGTCCTCCGCCTCGACCCAAACCCCACTCCCCTCCCTCCCCTTAACCCTATTGACAAACTCCTCCAACTGATACCGATACGTCGTCCACCACTCCTCTCCCTTCCTTCCCTCCTCCTCCCACTTATACATCTTCTTCCTCTCCGTTCTCCGCTCTTTCCTCACCACCTTTCCGTCCCCAGGCTGTCTCCACTCCGTCACCGTCTCAACGTCAATGAAATGATAGAGAAACTGGAACATGAAGCAAAAGAAGTGTATCTTCTTCTTCACAATCCTCTCAAGTCCCTGCTCGACGCCGAGGTTCTCGGGCCGGAGGTAGACGTCGATGGTGGGGAAGAATGGACTCATGCTAGGCCAGGTTTTGGTGAGCGCTGGGAACCACAGTTTCCCTCGCTGTTGTAGGTCGATTGATAGGTTTGCTGTACCGCCGTTGGGGAATTCGTAAGAGGCGCTCATGGCTTCGTCGCATTTTGCGTCACCCGGAGCCACTCGGTATGAGGCTGACGTGATCTTGACGGGCTCGGCAGCGAAGATGGAGCGTACGGCGCTCACGGGGTAGACACCGAAATCCATGAATGAGCCTCCACTCAGGGAGTAGTTGAAGCGGATGTCGTCGTGCGAGAAGACACCTGCTGGGACTGCGCCTCTGATGTCCACATGCTCGACATCTTCTGGGGAGAATAGGGTCATGAAATACTGCCATGAGGGGTGGAAGCGATAGTGGAACGCCTCGAGTAGCACTGGCGCGTTGGGAGCTTTCAGGAGCGGGTGGCGGAAAAGTGATCGTGCTTCTTCCGCGTTGGATGTTGATGGCTTTTCGAGGAGTACATGCTTCCCGGCTTTCAAGGCTTTGATGGCCCATTCGTAATGCAGGCCGTTGGGCAGCGGGTCGTAGATACAATCGAGGGATTGATCGGCTATGAGGTCTGATGCACATTAGCTACAATTATGACTGTGGTCGAGAGGTATCCCAAAGGCGAGTATGGGCGAAATGCATACCATCATACGTCTTATGAATAATGGGAATACCGTGCTTCTTTGCATACGCTTCAGCCCGCTTCATGTCGCGAGCCGCGACCGCCGCAACGATGATTTCTGGATGCGATCTCGCGCACGAAATAAGGGCATATGTCCTATTGTACTGTTAGCAATCTCCTCGAGTTAAGGGGTCCCACCGATTCTCACGCAACACTCGCAGCACCTAGAATCCCAATCCGCAATGCATCCTCCTCCTTCGTCGCAACCGGAGGACTAGCTACATGGTAAATGCGACTGAAAAAGCCGAGCACCGATGCCATTTCGCTGAGTAGTCTCGAATGCTGCACTGCCCCAGACAGGATAGTGCAAATTTGGGTAACGAGATATAGAAGCAATTGGAGATGCGGGGGCTGCGTTGCCGCAGCGCTTCTGTCAAACTGGAGGTTGTTTGACGAACGGCCTAAAAGCGCCGGGAATGGTGGTTCCAGAAGTATTATGCACCTGTTTCCAGATTGAATATAAAGGAGAAGCGGCTTTGAGGATCGATGCTGCTGGCGGCACGTCACGAGCCATGGGACTAGTTTAAACGCACGAATAGGCGCGCTGGCTCTCAGAAATGTACTCTTACGGGTCTACAAGTATGGGAACCGCACCCATTCAGAAACCTAAAGCCACATATGGTGGAAGGGGATCCTAAACCAATGTACGCTCATATCGGTAGATATGTAATCGCTCCGGACTGCATACCTAGGCCGTTTTTATGCGAGTGGCATGGTGCCATCGTCTCACCACAGTAAACCCAAAATTTCACCTTCAAGGCCATTGCTGTGCAGGATATGCTGATGTCTGGATAAGAAGAACGTGGTATTTTGGCCGCATGTAGCAGCTAAGACCGTCCAACAAGACCTCCCTAAACCACGTGCAGCCAAACCTATGAATACGGGTTCCTCCATGAAGCGATGACGATCTACCTTACCATACTCACTGTACGCGCACACACCGAAGCTATACAAGTTATGAATAAGGTCGGACCGTTGCCCGCCTACAAACCGTAAAACTGGTCTCTTACTCCTCGAGATACGACAGCTTGCGCATCTCCCCAAGCCTAGTCCTAGCCTGCGCGAGGCTATTTTCGAGCTGCAAGATTTCGACCTAGCACACGTGAGTTACCATACGATCATCATCATGATCATGATTAATGGGGGACATACCTGTTGCTCCATCTGGCGAACCTTGAACTCGTGGTCGCTCAGCTTGCTGTAATCCACCGTCTCATTTTCATCCTTGTTCTTCTGGGCGATGATATCTTGCACCTGCCTGACCAATGCTCTGCACGCACTCGTGACTGCCTTTGACGCGGTCTCCAGCCTATCCTGGGTCTTGCTCATGAAGCTGGCCTTCACACGACTGGCGGCGACGAGCTGGGCGGTAGATGCAGCTACGTCGTTGGAGGCCACGATGAGTTGCTCGGGCGAGTTGCGGCCGGAGATGACGCCGTCGGCGGTCTCGATGAGCGTGTTGGTCGATGACGCGACAGCTTTAGCGGCGCTGATAAGACCCTCTGTCCACCGGTTGTGTTTCTTGTAGAACTGAGTGCGCGTCATGCTTCCACGGCCTTCCTTGACAATCTCTTGCTGCGAGGCTGTTGCGGCTTTGATGAGCTGGGCGATTGCGTTCGTTACGGCAATGGCGGCTTCGAGGATGGAGTCGTGGATCTTGAGTTCGTAAGTGGAGAATTGGTCGCGCGGCTTGTTCTTGAGCTTCGCGAGACGCTCCGCAGCTGCCTCGATAGCGTTAGCAGCCTTGGTCAGCTCGTTGTCAACGAGATCACCAAGATCTCCTGACGCGTTGGTAATCTTGCTCTTTGGCGCAAAAGCGTCTGCTAGCTTCGACAAACTCTGGAGGCTCCGAAGAACCTCTGCGTTATTGTTCACCACCACATTGAACTTTCCGTCTGTGTCGAGGTCATAAATCCTGACTGACTGCACATTGCGGAAGAACTTCACGGTGGCCGTAGCGGATGTGCGTGCAGCGTTTGTCAAAGCGTCGGACTTGTTGTCATCGGATGCGAATCGAGTGAGTCCTTTGGTGTCGCTGAGCACGTCTCCAATTGCTCCCGCGAACGCGTTCACAGTCTTGATGACTTCAGCATGTGTCGCGGTGGGTCCCTCGGCAATAAAGCCGTTGAAGGCGGTAGCAAAATCCATGGCACAAGTTGACGCCTTTTCGATCTGCGAAAGGACGAAAGCACCAGACGCGTTCTGATTACCGGCATGCATGGAAGAGTCCAACTCATACAGTGCATCATCGACACGCTGCACTCCGCTCTGAAGAACTGCATCGATGATGTCGTTGATTTTCTGGAGGCTGCCTTGAATGAGAGTGTCCAGGTGACCATCCAGTACGTTGTCGTTGGCGTTCTGGTTCAGCTTCAGATCATTGAGCTCCAGTAGCGTTTGATCCATGCCAGCTCTGAAGATCTCGAGCTCTTCTTCCTTCTCGCGCAGCTGACGCTCCAAGTCTGAGTCGCCTTCGCGGAACTTCATTTGCACGTCTTCCAGCGCACGCGTCTTATTCCTCAGCGCTTCTTCGAGGTCCGCAATTTCTCGGTTGTGCCTGGACAGCATGGCTGAAAGCTCGCTGCCCTTCCCTCGCTCCGCATTTTCGGCCTTCTCCAGAGCAAAGCGAAGCTCTCGCTTGAGCTTCTCAAGCTCCTCGCGATGACCGCCGCTGCTGCGATCCTTCTCCAACATGGCTCGGTCACGCTCCCGAATCATATCTGCTAGCTCGAGATTCTTCGTCTTGAGTTCCCGGGATAGCTTTTCGCGCGCATCGATAGCCTCTTGCGCCGAATTTGCCTTGAGCTGCACCGTCTTGAACTTTTGCAGTAATTGAAGATGCTCGTGTCGTAGCTGCGAATAAAGCTTGGCGAGTGACTCGTATTTGGACCGCCAGGTGTTCAGCTGCTCCTGGAGAGCTCGAATCTGGTCGTCTCTTGATCCCATCTGTTGTTGGAAATTCTGATTCATCTGCGCGATCTCTCCCTCCAGAGCCTTCATCCTAGCGTCGTACTGTTGGAGCATTAGCTGATCACGCTCATATTGTGCGCGTGCGTTGAGGTTCTCGCGCTCGAGCTCTGCCAGGCGTCCCTGTGTCTGTTGTTGGTATTGTTCCCTCAGCAGCTGCTCTTGGGCCAGCCTGGCTTGCTCAGCTTGCAACCGCTGCTGTTCCTCGAACTCACGCTGTGCGCGCATAGCTGCCTCTTGTTGTTGTCGTTGAGCAATTTCCCACTGATCCTGCAATCTGCGCTGTTCTGCCTCGTACTCCTCTTGCTGCCTCCGCTGGTCATTCTTCCAGAACTCGTTGATCGGCTCGGGGTCTACAGAGGCTGCACGTGGAGCAGGTGCCGGTGCGGTCAGCTCCTCGTTTTTGGGTCGCGCGGGAAGAGCGGGTGCTGATTCGTCTTCGGATAGGAGGTTTGGCGGGTCTTGGGGCAGTTTTGGAACTGTGATCAAGCTGGTGAGATATCTCAGGTTGGAGCACTCGTAGTAGAACTTGACCAAGCGGTAATGCTGGGCATCGTAGCGACCGCGGAGGGGAGAGAGAGCTTCGTCGTCACCGAGCGCTAATGTTGTCAGTCAAGAAAGAGAAGGCTGCGAAGCTGTGACTTACTGGTGTGCATAGCACGAAGCATGCTCGTGATGAACTTGTAGATGCCATAGCTCTCCTGCACCAGACCCACCAGGGCGGAAATGCGGCACTCATTGTTCGCACCGCTTCGGAAGTGAGAGAAGATGAGCTTCTGGAATTGGTCGATCTGATCTTGGAGCGTCATAAGGTCCGAGATGGTCTCGTAGCCTTCGTTGGGGTCATTTATAGACTTCAGACTGATGTATTCCTCATACTCGAAAGTTCCTGTCCGGCGTTAGTATGCAAACATGAGCAGGACAAGTCGTTGGAATTACCATTGAACTCGGGGTGCTGTCGGTGGAAAGCAAGCTTCGCCTGAAGATAATATATGTACTCAGATATCAAGCGATTGTAGCCCCGCAGGCCCTCGCCCGTACCAGTGCCTCGACTCAAGCTGTCTAGCCATTGTACGTGCGCCTGTGCCTCCTTCAGAACGATGGGGTGGCCCTCCTGAAGGACTTTGTGAATAGTAATGAGAGCTTTGAACGTTTGGACTTCGTCGGCCAATATTGGCTGCCTGAGACTCAAATCAGCACCAATGGCCTGGTGGACTCGGGCGTCTTGGGCTGGGTTGTGGACAGCCGCGAATCCGGCAGCCAGCCTCCCGACGCGGTGGGATATACGCACACTTTCATGCCCTGCCAGAACGAGTTGGAGCTTTTATGGTCCCATGTGTAGACGATGCAGCTTCGGACATGCTTTCCTGCGCTACAGTGAGCTTCGTTGGCATGGTTTCGGGATGCCGCCTACGCTTGGGTGCCGTCTCGTCGATGCTCGTGGCTTTGCGGATGTTGATGGCGAGGTCCGACTCCTGCCTGGGGGCGAATGAGACTTGGCCTGGGTGAATCATATTGCATTGGCGTGTCGACTTACTTGCCCATGTCAACATTCCTAGAACTTCCGTACAGCGCCATGGTGAAGGCTGCGGCCTGCTGGGCTCTCGCGGCAGGCAGGTGCGGCCGAATTCAACACAATTGTGGGAGGTGCGGAGGAGAAGGCAGGGGAAGGCGCAGGGTCGAGAGATTATAGATACGGGCGCGGTGGAGGGATGGTGGTGATGGTCGCGAGGCCCGGTCGCTGTTGTGTTGGTCGGCCAGAGTAAGGCAGAGCTTCCTTGGGGGTCGGCTTGCGCGCGCGGCTTGGCGCATGACGAAGCCCTCAGCCACTCAGCACCACTTGCTCTTCACTCCACCTGTTGCCTCCAACTTTTGCCCAGCGCATACGCGCAGCTGCATGCGCAATCACCTTTACTGAGTTGTCATCTGCAACGGGCGACGGAGCTGCAGCAGTTCGAATGAGGTAGGCGAGGGCGTTCCATTTTGTCTAGCTACCATGTGGACAACGCATCCGATGGTCAGGAACCCCCATGTCATGCTACATAAAGTGTGAACTGTTGCTAAGACTCCGAATCCTCCCAACGCCACGCTATGCATGCAATCGCAGCTTCGAAGATGTGATGATGAAAGAAACGGGAGATCTCGCCCCCGGAAAGACTACACCATCTCTTTGTTGTCCATGAACTTCGCCATCGGGTCATTGGCCATCTGCCTTTTCCTTCGATACTCTTCCATGTCCTCCTCTGTGACGCCACTCGTCATCTCATCCAGGGTCCTCTTGCGGTGGGCATCTCGCCTGGCTTTCTCGTCACTGTCGACCGTATTGGGCACGTGCTCTTCCTGCGCTTCCTCTTCCTTCCAGGCAATGCTCTTGGGAACTTCCTCTATGTCCACACCAGTCCGCATCCGTTCAGCTGCTTCAAATGCTGCTTTGCCTGCTGCGCCTGTGCAGTATGAGTTCTTGACTATAGAGTGACAGCAAGCAAAGCCCCATTGGAAGTTCGACCACCAGCTGCCCCAAACCGATGTGTGGTTGTTGATGAGAATGTCCTCCGGGTACTTCGACTTTGCTTTAACCTTGGGTGCGCCTTTGATCCCACCCCTCTCATCGTATTCGACATATTTCTCGGATTCGGTGACGGCAGCCTTCCGTAGCTTTTCATCCTGGAATTTGTCCTGACCTCCATACTTCTCGAGCAATGCCTTTTTCTGGGCGGCTTTCCTTTCTTCGGCTTCCTGAAGCTCCTTCTTTCGCGTGAGCTCGCCTGACGTGGGGTTTGCTTGTAAATGGAGCTTGTTCTTGTCTCCTCGTTCCTGCGTTTCCCACGCATATCGTTGTGCCCTTTCGAACTCTGCAGCATCGCCGGATGACCGCATAAAGCCCTCTTCTGCAATCAAAGCTGCTGCTGCGTCCTTTTTTACTCCGGCATCCGCCATTGTCCGTGTTTTAGGATCGTACTTGGCCGAGTCCACGTCGAGATTCAGAAGGTATTTCGCCGTGTCTTCTCGCAATCGTAGGTTTCGCGTAGACGTCGCCTGTTTCCTCCCCATGTCTGTCTCTGCATCGTACCTGTCGCCATCGTCGGCCTCGTCGCCAGACTTTTGGCCTCCTTCGGCCTCCTTTGCCTTTTTCCGTAATGCTTCCAGCTCGTTGTACTCCTCGATGACTTCGGTATAGTTGGCCGCATCATAGCCATTCCAGCGGTCGCGCTTCGCATCCCAACCCAGCTGAACGTCCTCAACGACTTCATCTGCCTCGATGTCCTTCCCCGTCCATTTTGCGCCGGTCTTGCGGGGGCGACTCAAGCAGTCCTTCTTCTTATGTGTCATGGCGCCGCAGTTTTCGCATGCGCCCTTGCGATACTTGGTGGCTGCCGGTCCGAGCTTCTTGCCACGGTCGTACCATTTCGAGATCTCCTCCTGCTTCTTGAGACGCTGATGTTCGAGGTAGTCTTCGCTCTCCTTCTTTTCGGCAGATTCGTCGATAGCATAGAAAGGTTGCTTGGCGATGAAGGAGGGAATGTACTCGTTGCGCTCTTTGTTGGCGGCAGCCGCGTCCGGCTTGCGCGGCTGGGCAGGAGGCATATTGATGGATCAAGTCCAAAGGTGGCCGGTGCTGTGGGAAGTGCGCGCAACCTTGGTGGATTGTTGGTGAGGGCGAGTTGCGGCGCCCGTGGAGCTATGGACGCAGTAGCGCGATAAGGCTGCAGGGTCTTGGCTTGGCAGCGTGACTTCGCGATCGCGTCATCTTGTTGTGAAAGCCACCACGCGTCTTGCGCTTCTCGGCGCTTTCACCCCACCGTCCCGACCACGACCGGCGATTGGCGCCTGATGCTTTGTGAACACTCGGCAACATCATGAGGCATCTCCTACCCTGGTATCTCTCTCCTAGCATATCTTGCTCCACATGGAGACGTTCCGCTTTCGGTTGAATTGCATCGACCACTATCAGGCCACACCCACCGGGCTCGACCCCGTCCTGCGACGCAATGCCGGCCCATCTGACCGTCAGAACGCTCCAGCGGTGCCAGTGATTCGAGTCTTCGGCGCGACAGAGACGGGGCAGAAAGTATGCGCGCACATACACGGGGCCCTGCCCTACCTGTACCTGCAGTACGACGGGAGCTTGGATAAGGATGCCGGCAGGTCCTTCGCATGAGTACCGTTAGACATGCCGCTGACTTCCTCCAGTTCATTCGTACATCCTCAACCTCCGAGCGTCCATTGACCACGCGCTTGCTGCTACATACCGCCGCAATCCTTACGATGCGAAATCCGTCTACGTCGGCCACATTTCGCTCACGAAGGGAGTTCCATACTATGGCTACAGCGTTGGATACAAAGTCTACCTCAAAGTCTATCTCTTGAACCCCCTGCATATGACACGGTTTGCAGACCTGTTGCATCAAGGAGCGATCATGAACCGCGTATTTCAGCCCTACGAAAGCCACCTGCAATATCTCTTACAATGGATGTGTGACTACAACTTGTACGGATGCGCATACATCGATTGCGCCAAAGTCCAATTTCGAGGCCCCGTTCCCAACAGCGACGACATCGACATCGTTACTCACAAATGGCACGATGCCTCTATACCGGACGAGTCCAAGGCCGACCCCGACCAATTCCCACGTCAAAGCCACTGTACCCTAGAGGTCGATGTATGCGTTCAAGACATCTTAAATCGACGTGAACTCCAGTACCGGCCGATACACCATAACTTCCTGGAACGAGCCGTGGACCTCAAAGCAGATGAAAAGTATGTGCCGTCTATGGCCGGACTGTGGCGAGACGAAACACGGCGTCGAAAACGACGTATGGGTATCAGCGATCCATCCAGTGGCCCCTTTCCACCCGAGGTTCTCGTGTCCATGTCCGCCGACTTGAGAAACAATGCGAAGGGTGGCTGGATCCATGAAGAGGAATACCGAGGACTTGTACAGGGTCTCATCAAATCTGAGCTGGAGGACAGGTCTAGCGTAAGCTTTGACACATTTGTAAAGCAACCTGAAACTGTAAAGCATATCAAGACCGCCGTGGAGAGTGTCGAGGATCTCTTTCCTGAGAATTTGCAAGCTGAAAATCTCCCCGAAGAGACTGAGATATCTGAAGTAACCGTCAATGAGGCTGTGATCAGCCAATCGATCATATCGGATCCAACCGTCGCAGAAGACAAGGATAATGAGGATCAGGGCTCTCAAGGCGATGCTGAAGCCGATGGCCTATCAGATACTGAGGAACAGCCATCTCTTGATCCTCTGAGCGTATCAGAAGCGCTTCTTCGAGAATCACAAACCGCCAATGCAGCGGGCATGTCATCCATTGATGATCCTGGTTCGAATTTAGAAGAAGGATGGAGCCGATTAGTTCATAGAGCGTCTTCACCGAACCGACAACTTCCCGAAGATCAGCAACCTCCGACCAAACGACAAAAGCTCTCGACTCAAGACGACTTTCGACGCGTTTCGTACATGGACGAAGGAAAACAAGAACCTCGATCTGCGGACAAAGTTGGAACAGACATCTTACCATCCGGCGATCAATTATCGCAAGGTAGCATCAAAGCACAAGGACGTGGCGGACCTTCGACGCTTTCATTCCCGGTCGTCAAGCATCCCAATGCGCCAGAAACGGTCCTCCGACTTAGCCAATCTGGATATTCAAATTCTCAAGAAGTCCCCAAGACTCCAGCGGTTAAGACGCTGGCTGCGAAGGCTACCAATGAGTCGCCAGTCACGCCCTGGAGTAATCAGAAGACATCTTCCGCACAATGGACCAGCAGTAGTCCGAAGGCACATGCTGAAGCTGTTGCTTTGATGAAACGACTCGAAGAGCATCACCCTCACCGATATACCACGCTCTATTATGGCTTCTTGCCACCTCCAGTCGATGTTGTGCAAGAGACGATGCCGCACGCTGGCCTGCCGCCTGTACTCTACCAAGATGCATACTACAGTGATGAAGGAGATGTCCCCGATAAGCCACGCGAATACGCTGGCAGAGAGTTCAAATTGCAAAGCACAACGTTGCCTTATTTGCCTCCGTTTGATCCATCAGGAACTTCACCCGCAAATTTCGGAGAGTGCCCCCCTGTTCTTGTCGATAAGTGCAAGGAGGATACTAAAGGCCGTACACGATCGCACAGATGCAACCTGCGGCATTGGGAGATTTCCACCGCCCCTCCTTCCCACCAGGAAGTCGCGCGTTGGATTCGTGAGGAGTCGAAACGAGCAAAGGAACGCGTCAAGGCCGTTCCTAAGGACACGCAGGAGTCAAAGTCACAAATGAAGGCACTCTCCCAAATCGACGGACCCACACAACGGAACAAGCATGGTTTCAAATACTCCCAAAAGAAAAACTCTACCAGTGTCAATCACGATATTCGGTACATGAGTATCATGAGCTTGGAGGTCCACGTCAACTCGAGAGGTACCCTCGTTCCGGATCCTGGAGAGGACGAGATTCAATGCATCTTCTGGTGTATGCAGGGCGAAGAATATGCAGCTGATGATCGTCCCCATGTCGGCATTCTGTGTCTCTCGGATGACGATGGTATTGGGCAACGCGTCAGAAAGCACACTTCGGTAGACGTGGAATGCGAGGAAGACGAGCTAGACCTTATCAACCGTATTGTCGACATCGTGCGCTACTTCGACCCTGACGTGCTTACCGGCTATGAGGTGCATAATAGCTCCTGGGGCTACCTCATCGAGCGCGCTCGGATGAAGTATGAGTACAATCTTTGCGATGAGATCAGCAGGATGAAGTCCCAGTCACACGGCCGTTTCGGAAAAGAGGCCGATCGCTGGGGCTTCACGCATACATCAACAATCCGGGTTACTGGGCGCCATATGATCAACATCTGGCGAGCCATGCGAGGAGAGTTGAACCTGCTTCAGTATACCATGGAGAATGTGGTGTTCCATCTCCTCCATAAACGCATTCCGCACTATCAGCATGCGGATTTGACAACCTGGTACACGAGTTCGAGGCCACGAGACTTGGCTAAAGTCCTAGACCATTTCATAACGCGAGTGCAGCTGAATTTGGACATACTAGAAGCAAACGAGATCGTGCCAAGGACTAGCGAACAGGCCCGTCTGCTCGGAGTCGACTTCTTCTCGGTCATTTCTCGCGGCTCCCAATTCAAGGTGGAGTCGACAATGTTCCGGATTGCGAAGCCCGAGAACTTCATCCTAGTCTCACCAAGCAGGAAGCAAGTCGGCCAGCAGAACGCTCTCGAATGTCTGCCCCTGGTAATGGAACCGCAAAGTGCCTTCTACCCCAGTCCCCTTCTCGTCCTGGACTTCCAGTCGCTCTATCCTAGTGTGATGATAGCATACAACTACTGCTATTCGACCTGTCTCGGACGTATAGTGCCGTGGCGTGGTCGCAACAAACTGGGCTTTATGGACTTCAAGCGGGAGCCTCAGTTGCTGGAGCTGGTCAAGGACTATATCAACATCGCACCTAATGGCATCATGTACGTCAGGCCAGAGATGAGGAAGTCCCTGCTTGCAAAGATGTTAAGCGAGATATTGGAGACTCGCGTCATGGTGAAGAGTGGGATGAAGGTTGACAAGGACGACAAGACACTGCAACAGCTTCTCAACAACAGGCAGCTGGCGCTGAAACTCCTCGCAAACGTCACCTATGGGTACACATCAGCCTCATTCTCGGGGCGCATGCCCTGCTCTGAGATTGCCGACAGCATCGTCCAGAGTGGTCGGGAGACGTTGGAAAAGGCGATTGCACTGATCCACTCCGTCGAAAAGTGGGGCGCTGAGGTTGTATATGGCGATACAGATTCTCTCTTCGTCTACCTCAAGGGACGCACACGAGACCAAGCGTTCACCATCGGCGAAGAGATCGCAGAAGCCGTCACTAAAGCAAATCCGCGGCCTATCAAGCTCAAGTTCGAGAAAGTCTACCATCCTTGCGTCTTGCTCGCGAAGAAGCGCTACGTCGGCTTCAAGTATGAATCCCGCACCCAGAAAGAACCCGAATTCGACGCCAAAGGAATTGAAACCGTCCGTCGAGACGGCACACCTGCTGAGCAAAAGATCGAAGAGAAGGCGCTGAAAATACTCTTCCGGACGGCCGATCTTTCACAAGTCAAGAGTTACTTCCAAAGCCAATGCACAAAGATCATGTCCGGTCGCATCAGCATTCAGGACTTCCTATTCGCGAAAGAAGTTAAACTCGGAACGTACTCAGATCGTGGTCCACCACCCCCAGGTGCCCTCATAGCCACCAAGCGCATGCTCGCCGATCCACGCACAGAACCCCAGTACGGCGAGCGCATCCCTTACATCGTCATCACCGGCGCCCCCGGCGCGCGCCTCATCGACCGTTGTGTAAGCCCTGAGACGCTCCTACAGAACGATCACATCGAGCTCGACGCTGAATACTACATCTCCAAGAACCTGATCCCACCACTCGAGCGTATATTCAATCTCGTAGGTGCCAATGTCCGTCAGTGGTACGACGAGATGCCCAAAGTCCAACGCATACGCAACGTCTCAGTCCCCATCCACCACCCTACGAACAACAACAGCGGCAACGCCCTCGTGCAAGGCAACAACGCCAAGAAGACGCTCGAAGGCTACATGAAGAGCTCCACCTGTCTCGTCTGTCGCTCCAAATTACCGCCTTTACCTACTATGCTGCCAGGCGTGGACCCAGATGTTTACGCCATGCTGCCGCTTTGCGAGCAATGCCTACGCCGCCCAGCTCGAGCCCTCCTTACGCTTAAAGACCGAATCTGGAAGAACGAACAGCGTGCCAAACAGATCGACATGGTATGTCGTAGCTGCTCGAACTTCGCATGGGGCGAGGAGATTCGCTGCGATAGTCGGGATTGTCCGGTGTTCTATACCAGGATGAGGGAGAAGAATCGGTTGGCAGGATTGAAGGAGAATGTGGAGCCCGTGATAAAGGTGCTTGAGGAGCATGACGATAGGCCAGATGTACCAGTCGCTGAGGTAGATAGTGAGGGACTGGAGTGGTAGAGTGGAAGCATGGAATGGTGGAGATAAGTTTTTTCATTGTGAGCTGGTTACTTTGAGTCGAGGAACGTATAACACGACTTTATCTTTCCCCCGATTATTGTGATCACGTCCGTGCCTGTCATCGTCACATCTTTGCCCGGTGGTCCTACGCCCCACTTCACTCGTGTTACCCATAGGTCGCCGGCTGAGTCTTGGGCTAGGGTTTCGACATCGCCTTGCCCATGTTAGTATACCCTCTTCCTGGACTTTACAAATAGCATGAGGGACACAACTCACTCAACTCTTGGAAACGATCTTCCGGCCCTCCCATCGCCAGAATCTTGTCAATCATCCCGCTCATCTCCTCATAGGACTTGAATACGCCCAGCGGGTCTACGAAGAGCACTTCGCTTGAGGGGACCCACAGCTTGCTGATTTGGTCGAGGCGCTTGGATACGTCTCGTTCGCCGAAGATAGTGTGTAAGTTCTGCTGGGTCAAGGCGATGGCGGTTTCGCGGGTGGTCATGGCGAATGTATGACTGTGCTGAAAAGACGCGGATGGAGTAGATGGGTTATGGATTGGGAGGTAGGGGGGATGTGCATACTTCAAATTCAGCTATGCGAAGGTTTTTGGGGCATAAAAATATTATCAAGAGAAAGAATCGAGCTGATGTTGTCTTTGCTAACTCGTATGCTGCGAGTAGTAAGCAGTTGTGGGCCAATTGAGTGTCGAGAGCTATTACGAGCTAGCTATTTAGAGTAGTAAGTCTTCCCGGCTCTTGCATGCCTAGCTTTCGCAGACTCTCAACGCCGTGGATCATATGATAACGCTCACTTCCACGTCCAACGGAACGCCTCCTTCAAAATTAGTGGTACTAGCAGCCTGTGAGTCCAATCAGGACTACTTACTACTGCAAGTCGGAATCCTGGCCATTCTTCCGGACGTGATAACAGGGTGTACAGAGACGGGTTCAGTATTGTACTTAGTCTGTAGGCACGATGCCCATTTGCCTCTTCTGCTCTGTATACTTTAGCAAAGACCCGAAAGGGCGCAGGGTGTCCCTCCTCCCTTGGCCGAATTCAGTATCTATCAATACGAGCTTCATACTTGCAAATGTGATATAGTTTTTGAGCAGTCGCAGCTATTGGAGTATCACTTGGGCATTTGGCCCGGAGGGCAGATATAATTCTTATGGCGGTGGTGGTTTCGATCTGTCTTTATTGACTTGTATCTTGTCGTAAGTTGTCACTAGTTTGAAATGCTGAGTACAGAAGACGAAATATGTTGATGACGGTTCGATGCACTCGAACGTCTGTTCGTCCTGCATGTGGATTCTTCTCTTCCTCTTCCCATGTGCTGAATTTCCCAAGCCTTCTATTTCGTGCGCAATCTGTCCTCGACCGTCCGCAGTCTATTGTTTCCCCTTATTTTCTGCATTGGGGAGGTTGAGCTCTGGAGCCTCTCCTCATGTCAGCAATGCATGCTTGTGCTGCGTGTTTTCATGTGTGATGAAACATGTCAACTAGGCCAAGTGGCTCGTAACATACTGTGAATCCAATCAGGATTACCTATCACGCCGAATCAAAAATCCGACAGCTCCGTGGACACGAAAAACCGTGTGAGGCAACGGTAGGCCTAGGTAATAAGATCACGACTTTGATTGCTACAACGCGTTGTCTTGCTGGAGGAGAAGCCGTAGAAGAAGCGATCTGGATCAGACAATCGAAGGAGATGATCGCTGTAATTTTTCCTGCGCGTCTTACCGTCAAAAATGAATTCAAGCCTTCTATTCCCGACCCCCTTCTATCAGATCTAGATTATCAGATAACCCGATTGCAAAAGTAGTCAAAAAAGGCAAAAAGAACGGTCGATCGGAGGGAGGTTCGAACTGCTGCTTTCTATTTGCCAGTTAGTACTGTTCACCTACCCCACCCCACACCTTCTGCCAAAGGGGAGGTGGGTGAAGGAATTACCCAGTGACATGCTTATATAGTGGAAGTAAAGGATGTTGGAGATTCATGAGGTGGTAAGGTGCGTGAGGCGTTCTTCGCAAGCTTTGTTGACGTATTTTGATCCCGTTTGTGCGCACGCACGCCAGAGGTTCGGCCTGAGTGAAGGAGCACCCACAGCCCCGCCTCTGCTAGCTCTTGATGGGGTTCGGGACTCGTGCGAGGACCCTCGAATAATCCAACTCGGCCATGGACCATGGTCTTTCCAGCACGCAGACAGGGCTTCCATGGAATTACAGGACGTAACATGCCGACACAACGCTGCACATATGCGCCACACGCGGAACATGCAGCATGCATGCCCCTAGCCTATCTCTTGCAGCCTTAAGGGGCTCTTGCAGTGATGGCCCGGATGGCCATCGTGGCAACGCACGACCAACACGGCGTCGAGGGACACACATGGCTCTGCATGTCGATACAGCGACGCGCACAGACACGGCACAGGGCACAGCATCTACTGCCCACACCCTTATGTCTTCTAGGATTCCTTACGATGATGATGCAGCTTGATCCTTATCATCTTCGCGAAGCGCGCGATGGGCGATGCACATCGTCGCACGTATGCCCTCCATCCAGTATATAGGTGATTCTCCAAGACAATGCATATGCTTAAAAGGCCATTCGAAGACCCCTTCTTGATGGCAACGATGATGTTCAGGAGATGCATGAGGATGTGACGTCTGATCAAGGTGGTAGACGAAGAACGGTGGATCCGGAGGCCATGCCCCAATAGGAATGCCGAAGCCACCATGGAATGCACGGTTCTCGGACGCTTGGGCCTTGGAAAACCTTTGCGACGCGAACCTCATCTTTGCTCTCGACATCATCTTTCATGCCATTACGCGTTATGAGGGCTGTTCACGCGTATTTTGTGCATGTATGGTACATTTTGATGCTGTGAGCCGGCGACGTCCTAAGGGGCGCCCCAGGGCGGTAGCTTTGAACGAGCAGGTAGGCTTCGGCGCATTTCCCCTGCATTTCCTTGTATCGATGCACTTCATATACGGGCTCGCAAGCATGGTGTCGAATTCAGAATTCCGTTCATCAGGGTACAGTATTAGGTGGCAACCCTCTGATTATCCCTATGCTTTCGCACGTTGTCCGTTTCGTCACGATGCATCTTTGTCATGCTGAATTCAGCAAACAAGGCGGGCTGCTTGCTGTGCTTGCTCGCTGGCGCACAAGCAGGCACCTAGAGGCAGCCGGAACTTTGGCGCAAGAGTTGGGTTGGTGCGCTCGGAACCAAGACGGCCGTTCTATGATTGCCTCCAGCGAAGCCAGCCATGGGCCAGATATGCTATATGGCGGTGGCGCTTGACTCCTGAGAACTTTCGCATCGAAATTTCATCTTCAAATGCTCGCCATTGCATTAGTGGACGACCAGCACGTTGAGATCTTCGGCGGTGTGGCACGGCCTTTAGCGTTCTTGGGCGGAACTTATCGGCGGGCTACTGTTCTCGCCCGCGACAACCACCACCCCACAGCAACAACCATCGCAGAGAATGAATTCGCATCATGGACCGGCTATCAGAGGCGTCTACACCGCCGATACGCATATTCGCCGCCGCCATCCGTATCACAAACGTCCCGTCGGCCGTGGTGAACAGGAGTTGGGAGCACCTTCAACTCGACCACATCCACTCACGAACCGACACGCGCCTCACAACGAAGAAGTGGAAACCATGGCTCAATGCGTCGAAGACCCTGTGTCTCCCCCCTCCGTTGCGTTGCAGCATCGTGGATGTGGCAGTGGGCGGCTTTCGTGGGTTCCCGTCCTATACGCCGGACGCCTTCCCTGACCCGATGGCTGGACGAACGGCACATATGAGCAGGTTCATGGAGTGCTCTAGTTACTGATGATCTTCAGGGCAGCATTGTAGCCATTCTCGACTTTGCCGCGGCGTATCGACAGCGGTGATGGCATGGAAGCATTGGCTGCGGACCTTGTAACATGGCCTCCCTACTCCACGATGCATAACGGACGAGTGTTAAGCCTTACGGCATGGCAAATATATGTGGTGGCTGGCGGGCTTGAGCAGAGCGGTGTCCGGGTATATTTTCCAGAATACAGCATCCTGCTGCCGTGCAGCTCGGAGAGCCTGGTTCAGTAGCTTGCCTGGCTGCGCCGGCCGCCCTCACACAACACAATCGTTCGACAGAGTGCATTCAATGCCGGAAGGTCGGTGTGGTAGCTAACGAGTTTGCGCAGGACGCTTTAGGATTTTAGTCGGCTGGCTCATTTCATCTGCCATGGGAAAAGCCGCCCAGGAATATTGCGCGGCAGAGCTCCCCTGAACACCCACATCCAACGACACATCCAACAACGCATTTCCATGGATCTGTAAATTGACACAGTCGCTAATGGAGTCGAGCAGATTGCTCCGGCCGTGATTTCAATTGCCATATCCCTGCCCAATGGAGTGTCGCAGCGCAGATGGGTGGGCGGAGTGGAGACGCCCGCGTCCGCTTACTATCGCCCTGCGCTCTCAACGCAGCAGGACGACATGATAACGCTGACCACAGGATCGTAAGTAGATGCAGCCATTTCTGAGTTCACGCTGATCTCCCGACAATTTTAGCCGTCGCGATAACTTGTCGCGGCGTTGATCTACGGGCCTGCGAGGGTGGACTTGGTGATTTTGAGCGCCGCACCTCCGCCGACACCTTCCGCCCCACAGCCTTGAGCGCGGCGGCCTGCAGCACAACACGACAACGCAAATTCCCAGGAATTCAAGGAGACACCGCCGGTAATGAGCTTGAGTGCGTCTCCATACTGATTTCCGCGTCGCAATATTTCGTCGCTGAGCCGAGCCACGCCCCAGAACGGGCAAGTTTGCTGATTGCGGACCGCCGCGCCTCTGGCCATAGCTACTATCCCCATCGCTAGTGCGATAAAGGAAGGCGGCAACGCGGAAGTGGCATCTTGTAAGTCGAAGCCGACGATAATGATCCCAGGCAGGACATTGCATGCTAATTTCTACCCGTATAGCTTTGCGTAGTCTTGCAGCGGAGGCCGGCGCACCGCCAGAGAGCTACCAACAGCGATCCGACGACCGCACCCCCAACCGAGCGATGCGCACGAACTCAGAAATATGGGCCGTATAATACACAAGACGACGCAGCCTCGCAATCCGAGGCAATTGCTGACCAAGTAGGTCGGCTGGTTCAGGTCGCTGGTAGGATTGCCTCCATGGTAACACCATTGATATGCTTCCCCTTCGCGCAGGTTCAGCACCAACAGCCACGGCGATCACACCACGTCGGAATTATCGAGACAATGGGCCTGATGTCCACAAGACGCGACGGCATAGCACTAGGTTGCGGTATAATCTGACCCCGCCTGGGTCCCTGACACAAGGTTCAGGAGAGACAGCATAAAGTACGTCGATATACAAGAGTGAAGCGACGGTACCATTTATATGTCAAACGGGGTCGACATCCGACACGACAGGCGAACGACTTGCACACCAGTACAGCTGACGATCCGCGAGATGCTCAGGTATGGAGTCCCAATTCCCAAATATAGAGCAGGGCATGCTGACAGTGTACACGGCTGCTAGCGAAGACCTTGTATGGATATACACCGGAACGCGCCTGCCCCGGCGAATTCGGCAATCGCGGTGTTACGCGTCATCGGCTCTGCCTTGCGAGATCTACATCATCGAACAGGCGGTCAAATGGCACATACGGATCCTCAAAGACGATTGCATCGCTCCCCTCAGTCCGTTACTACAAGACAAAGGCAAAAGCTTCATGTGGGACGGATGGTGGCTTCTGATTGGAAAGAGCGATAGTGAACAGTCAGCCGATGTCGGTATACTCTGGAGTACTTTGCAAATTCGAGAAGAACGAGGAAGAGCTAGATGGGGCGGGAAGTCTTCGACGGGGTGGGCTTCGAGCAAGACTTATTACGGCTGGAAAGGTGGATCCGGCAACACGAAGGATATACGGTCGTGTGAGCAGGATACTCTTCCTGGACTCTCTGAGAAGAGGGGGATGTCAGGACTTCGATGATGCTTGAATATTGGAACGGACCGGACCGGACTCTGGGACCCTGCATGCTTCATGACAAAGGATGCGAAATTGAGACCATGTAAAGGGGATGAGTTCGAGATCCCTCCACCAAACCAGTCGTCTCATCTGCCTGCTTCGGGGGTCGTTGAACAGAGACCAGATGACTTGGCATCATCTCTTGTGCGCTTGGGATGATGACTTCAGATGTCATCTGAGAATATTCGAAATCGGCCCACGGGAAGGAACTCCAATGTTCCGTAGGCTGCCTCTAGCCTTGACAGGCCAGATATCTTCCTGGTGTGCAAGAGATAGTACCAGGTGAACTGACACCTTGAAGCGTCGAGTGCTGTCATCCTCTGTGTAAAGAGATAGTATGGAGAGGAACAGGACATCATGGACGTTGGGTACTATGTCGTTCATGGTGCGCAAGAGATAGTACCGGGCAATTTGGCACTGTGAACGTCGAGTACTCTGTCGTCCTTGGCCTTGCCAGTAACGGTTGTACCCGACATGCACTTTTCCCAGTTCCAGGCTTTCGATACAAAGTTGTCAGTCCAATCCGGAATTCCGACCAAGGCCGATGTTGGCCATGATTCCCATTCCAGCGATTTTGTCATGCGAATTCCGAATCTCGACAGGAAGATGAGCAGCAACAGTGACTGCTCTTCTCATGGCAACCCACATACCAGGATCGGCCCAAGTAACCTCATCACCGTTACCATATACTATCTCTTTATCCTAACGGTTATCGGCCTCAAGTATCGTCTTCACATCCTAGCTCTTTCTGGCCTGTCTCTTCTGCCGGTCCGGCTCATCCCTTATACCTTGCGACCCGGTGCCCTTGATTAAGCGTTCCTCACTTAGGGGCGCCAAAAGGTCGCAAATTCAAACATCCACCTCTTCGATCCGGCATCTCGACCCATACGATACCAACGTCTAGCCACTCAAGCCAGTAGTGTCAACCATTCGATAATGACGCCGCGTGCAAATCCATAAGTCCTGGTCCCGCTCGGAACGCATAGCCAAGCAAAGTTCGCCTTATCCTCGCACAAAGAGCGCTGTTCCTTTCGAGTACGATATGCCGGATCATGCCCCCAGGGCGGTGTGTGAGGACTACTATGTCCGCTCGAATGCGATTCTCCAATCTGGATAGTGTCTGCGGCTCGTACATTTCTTCACTGGAACAGTCGCATGCGGTTTGAGCACTTTCTTCGTTCGAAAACGGGGGTTCACGCCGTATTTCGATTCGTTAGGGTGGCCGCTCTGTGTCTTTGTCTGCCACGCTGTGCACAGGCATGGTACTCCCGCCGGATGACATCTGTTGCTGCACAATGCAATGCGGGTGTCTCATAGCAATGTCTTCCTCCGCCGCCGCTCTTTCGGAAAGATATTCTGCTCCTTTATTCGACCTGGGTACTGAACTCTTTGCTAGTATCGACCAGTATTGGCCGGGTGCGCCGTCTGGAGTTGCTGTCGTCAAAGGCACACTCGCTAAGGTCTTCGAAGCGTCTATGTCAGATCGCCATGGCGAAGCTCCGCCGATGCTGAGCTTATGGTGCTGCGATGTATCGATAATATGACCATGGCAGCGGCTGCACGACATTCTTGCATAATTCAAAGGACTGATGCCGCACTGCTTGGATCCATACCGCCGTCGCTGGTGCGGCTGTGTGTGTCAGATGTTGCGCGCAAATAGTTGCGGAGGCTTATTCGGTCGGTCGAGTTACTCGCGATGCGCTCTGAGGGTACTGCTCCAATTAGCACACGGTACATAACCAGCGATGGGCGTCTCCTACCTATCTCGAAAGCCGAGTCAGGGTCGAGATGCCATTCTCAAGCTTCTGCCGCAATTATCTAGCCAGATGTCGCGGGACCCGTCAGCCCACTCCAGTCGCTCGGGGCGTGGTCTGCTATGTCTGCGGGCAGTTGGTCGTTCCAAAGATATGTGGCGGATTCCCCAGCGGCGGCGGTGATGGGTATCTGTCACGCCCTCATCGGCGACGAAATTGCGGATATTGCGACGACTGGGTACGAAGCGGCGGCGAGTGAAGATGATATCCTCGTTATCGGTCGTAGGCATTGGCGTTGCGGCGGCGGTCCTATGAAGCCTTTAAGATGCCGCGGGCGCGACATACTGTTATTCGATCGTGTGCGAGAAGGGCTCTGCCCGGTGGTCGAGAGCCGTGTGAAGACATCATGAAAATCCCTTAGGGCCATTAAGAGGATCCCGCACGGAATATCGTCGAGTATGTGCTGTGTCGTGGGGGTGCCGCGGGCTGCTGTATGTCCTAGGAGCTTCGTAATGTTCGAGTGAGGCCGCCCCGGGTAGTCAAGAGGGCCTTGCGGAGGCATTGCGAGCAAAGGACGATCGCGGAGGAGGCTGCTATGGGTGTCGGTCGTCGGCCCCTATGCCCTCATTGTGGCCTTCGCACTGCTTCCATTACAAGGCAGTCTGGTTAGTCGCCGATCTTCTGCATGAGAATGTCGCCATCATGTCGGTGGTCGTTCAATTGTTGTGCGGGCAAGCCCTCCTGGTGCTGTTGCGGCGGAGGGCCTGCGGGTGCGGAGCAAGGACGAATATTAAGTCTGCGACGAAGAATCCTTCAATCGTGTCTCGATAACCGCCAAAAGACGCGCATCAACCGTGAGAAGTTCCTTGGTCGCTGATAAGCTGGGCGGTACCGTCCGTCTCGCCGTCGTTGCTCTTGGATCGTCCGCGAAGTCAGCCCAGATGCCGAGAGAGCCACCAGATGATTCAGGGGTGTCGCCAATTCGTCCTCAGTAATCGCACGAATAATTTCAGGCGAGCAACATTGTCCAAGTCATGATCGTCTTGATGTGCAGTTGGGCGTGGGTGGTTGGGAGAGGGTCTGATCGCAAAGCCATGGAACACCAAGGGCTGGACGGGCTTCACGAAAACAGCCGCGCTCACCAGCATGACCATGTGGAAACCACATAGTGCTGTCCCCAACGACAAGCGCATCAACCTACTTGCTATATGCGCAATACTGCCGTACTGTCTAGATTCAGGGCAAGACTGGCCGTGCGGCTATGAGCCCTAAAGGCGGTTTTGAGGCCATCTGAGCAATACTTGATGCACATGAGCCATCACAGAGCCCGCACACGATTCATACATGATAATTCAAAGGCTTCAATCAAGTGGGATGCCGTATATGCGCCGTGCAGCATAGGCAGGCGCATGAAGAATGCTCAAGGCATGTACGTGGTGATCGGCCAACCACATATTCCATCCCCAGTTCCACGCTTCGCATATACTTGAGGAAAGCTACAAGATTGCAATGCAGACAGTGTGCTGCAAGGGCTTGCTGTGATGGCTTGTGACATGTGCTAGCCTATTGCCATGGGGTTGCCGTTAGCCTAAGCCAGGGTCTTGCTATGGTAGCACGTCATAGAGGGACCACAACATAGTGAAGCACGCTCAGAGGGAAAGCCTAAAGCCCCAGGTGCCTAGCCATAGCCTACGCTCGCTAATCTGCGCAAAGATCCCACGAAAACGTCCTCCAATATTACAACCTTCAATTCAATCGGGTATATAAACAGTTCACGAGCTTTTCTTTTCGCCTACACGACTGGCCTTCAGCACCGAGCTGTCGTAACTGGATGATACAGAGCAGGTACGTACAACATGCATGTCGTGAAGCGCAAGCACGGGTTCGAGTCCCGCAAACCTCGAATTGGAAACAATCTAGCCTAGCAGAGCTAAGGGGCCCTCAGGAAACTGGGGGTCCCTAAATCTGTTCAGTTTTTTTGAAAAGATCAGATGAAAAAAGATGGAGAATTTTTTGCGCCTATTTTTGTGTAGAATGGGTGTGGTTGGTTTTGGGATAGTTTGGATGGTGTGTTGGTGCAGTTGAATTGGTGTTGTGAAGCTTTTGGCTTTTGTACTAATCGCTTCAGATATCTTCGATTATGAGCCACCAGAGAACGAGGGTGCTTGTAACCTCTACGGGTAAGTGTTGGCCACGAGTAACTCTTGAGACTCTGCAAACCGGCATCAATTTTCCAACGTCCGGAGTACGCCGCACGCACATAGTCTGGGAGGTTATCCATGGTGGGATAATGCGTTTTCTTGGATTCATTCGATTCATCATCGCCACAGGGACAAGAGCAACTGCAGGAAAGGGCCAACAAATGCAGGCAACGCGTCATTTCTTGGCTTCTTTATCAAACGCGTAAATTACAGCAACTCAACCCTTCGTTTGCGCATCCCCATTGACTTCAGCACCGGGAACCGCATCCTTCTCCTCCCTCTCCTTCTGCATCAGCCGGTGCCCCTTCGTACTCCCCTCCAACCCGAAGATCCGCGTGGGATCCTTGTCCAGTCCCGGCGGCAGCATCTCAAACGTCTCCCGCACAACGGCATACTCGGCATACCCACACCGCGCAATAGGCACCGTCTTCCTAACATCGATCTTCCCATCCGTAAGCACCGCCTCGTCGATATGAATCCCAATGACGCGCCCAATCACCACATCCACAGCCCCCATCGGCGGATTCCCCGGCAGCCTCAGGGTCGAATAATGCTCACATTCGAATCGAACAGGGCTCTGCTTGACCATCGGAACTTTCACGCGACCTTGCCCTTTCACAAGCACGCTGTTGAGCTTGGCGTCAATCTTCTCGAGGCCAGCGCGCTCGAATTCGTCGATAGAGGCGGCAACGCCTTCGGAGGTAGCGTTCACGGCGTCTTTGAGCGCAAACGTGGCCAGATTCCAACAAAATACCCCGGTGGCTTCGGCATTGACGACGGTGTCTTTTTGCGAAGCGGTGGGGGTTTGGTTCGCGGAGAACATTACGTAAGGTGGGTCGAAGGTGAGGTTGTTGAACTGGGAGTAGGGCGCGAGGTTGGCCGTGCCAGAGGGCGAGAGGGTCGATATCCAGCCTATGGGGCGGGGGATTACGCAGGCCTGGGAAGGGAGTCAGCATTGAGTGGAACGCTAAGTCAGGTGCATGTAGGCTGCGATGACGGGATAGCAACAGTTGTCCGAAATTTGAGCCACAAGGAAAGCACGGCCACAGGTCTTCAACTCGTATCGGGTTCATTAGGTAAGTCGCAAGGGGTCGTTCAGCAACGCCACCTCTCTTCCAGCACTCGAGACAACAACACTTTGCCGGGGTATCCTCGAATGTCGACGTACCTTGAACGGATCCCTGGGCAAGCCATGGTCCGTCTTCCCAGGCTCATAGAATACCATGATGACTCAACTTCTACCACGAATATGCTTGAAGTAGAAAACGCACGGAGATGCTACTAGATATTATCTATCAAGGCAGGTCTTAAACACAAGAGAGCTGGACGTCAGCTGAAATAAAGCTCATTATCTACTCCAGCTTACTTTCTCCCCACATCATGCGGGGTCGGCAAATGTATCGGAGTTGCACCACCTTCATTTTAGCGAATAACTAAACATCGAGCTACCGCCAGAAGTCGATCGTTTTCTTGGTACTCCCTATCCGACTCTGGCTTAGAGCTGTCAAACTCCATCGACTCGTTCATAGTAAGACGTTGCATGCTAAAGAAGGGAATGTAAACGCTGCACGTCATTCGATGCGGCGACCGGAGTTATCTGAGGAACGGATATGTGGACGCCGCTAATGCAAGTTTGATGCTGATGCAGATGGCCGGCAATCGGATCTCACAAGCTAGTGATATGGTAAGGCGGTCCGAGGACCGCTTTCGGAGTGCTAGCCTCGTGTTGCTTCCAATGTTTTTGAACTTCGACGGAATTGGGTCAGGACATCGAACCTTTTCGATGCCACATAAGATGGGAGCAAATATGTCTCTATGATGGAGAATACCTGTTACTAGAGAACAGCGCAACATCACAACTTCCACCGAATCCCCGACATTTCCATTCTTTTCGGCAAAAATTTCCAACCACAGGATAGATATCACTACGATTCCATGTCGACCATCCTCATAACAGGCGCCGCCTCTGGCCTTGGGCTTGGCTTTGTCAAGCACTATGCCACGCAGACATCAGTCGAACGGATAATAGCGCTCGACATCACAGCCCCACCATCATCAATTGCGAATCCCAAGGTCCAATGGCACCGCATCGACATCACAAACGAATCCCAACTCCAAACCATCGCCTCCTCCCTCTCCACAACCCCAATCAACACACTCCTTCATTGCGCCGGCGTCCGCGGTTTTGTGCCCGAGCTCCTGGAAACGCACCGCGGTGACGCTGCAGCGACCGAAACATATCAAGTCATGACAAAAGAGACCATGACACGCACGTTTGAGATCAATACTTGGGGAACGTTTAACGTTATTCGGGCTTTTCTGCCGAGTCTACGGCTCACCTCTTCGTCCTCGGAAACCGCAAAAGTGGTTGTTCTTTCGTCGCGCATGGGTTCTATTTCGGCGAACGGTGCAGGGGGTTGGATATGCGTATCGAGCGAGCAAAGCGGCGCTGAATGCGGTGGTTAAGAGCTTTAGTGTTGATGTGCCGGAGGTAGGATTCTTATTGCTGCATCCGGGGAGGGTGGAGACGGGGCTTGTGGAGTGGAAGGAGGAAGGTGCTATTAGTGTGGAGGAGAGTGTTGGAGATTGCTTAGAGGTGTTGGAGAGGTTGGGAAGAGAGAGAGAGGACGTGGTGGTAAGTGGGAGGTTTGTGGATCGGTTCGGCAAGAAAATTGAGTGGTAAGTGTTGCAGGAAGGAATGGGTTCGCGGGAAGAGGGATGCTGGAGGAAGAGGTAATAGCAACTCAAGATTGAGATTGGTGTATAGGATAGAATCAAGATTTTGGGTAGGCTGCCTACCTACCATTAGACCGAATGCACTCCAGCCAAGCGGTCGTCAAACACCAAAAATATCATGACTTCGACAGCACACTCGCCCTCCTTTCATCCTGACTTGCCTCAGCTGGTAATATTGTCCGATCCGACTCCCTCACATCCTCCTGCCTTCCGGCAATCCTCCCCGCAATTTGCAGGCTCCCCTCAACGCCTTGTATCAATCCGTCCAATGCCCCAAATATATCGCCCTGGCTCCTCTCCTGCGCCTCCCTGAGCTTGTTGTCGCCAGGCTGGCCTTTCGCTTTCCCCTTGGCCTTGCCTGGCACCTCGACGCCTTGTATCTGCAACATATGACCTTGTTTCGAAGATTCTGGGTCGTCTTTGTTGAACGTAGGTGCTGCGCGTATACTAGCATTCGTGATCTGCCAGTCTGGTGACATGGACTGCGCATCCACGATTGTATGTCCGTCTGCGGCTACGTCGACGATCAGGTAGCGCTCTTTGCCCGGGATCACTGCAGGTGGGAGCGGCGACTCGACAGTTGGCTCTTGATCCAGCCCCAATTCATCGTCCTCATTGTGTATCCTTTCCCCTTCCTCGGATGTATGTGGTAGGAACTTGGTGTCGTCGAAGCCTAAGCCTCGCATTGCGGCTGCCGTGACAATGACGGGGTCGTCATCGGCGAAGACATAGTGTACGTACGGGTGGTAATGCTCCCCCGTCGCGGCATCTTCTATTATCGTAAAGAAGGGCTGGAAGTTTGGCGGTGGGAGGATTGTCTGCTCGGACGTTGGCTCGGGGTAAGGTATCTCGTCGTCGCCCTCAAGCAGAGCCGCTTCCGCCTCGTAGGCCTCGGGAGGGTCATCATGAGGCTCGGGAGGGTCTTCGAATTGGTGGACTGCTGGTGATCGGGGTGAATGGGCATTGCGTGGTATCGGTGAAGCTGAAGAGGGATTTGGGCTTGTGGACATGGCGAATGGCGGTTGGGACAGTGGAAGCTGGGGTAGGCTGGAGATGTGGAGCTTAGCTTTATCGATAAGAAGCTGTCTGTGCCAAGACCAGATGTCATATGTCATCGAATTCAAGTTCATGTTTTGCATTACCAGTACAGCGCAAAAGCTGTCAAGCATTCAAATGCAACTACAGATGGGTATCTTCCAGGCGCCCTTAAGACCTTCCGACATTAATGTCCATGCCCTTCGCCACAACGCCAATAGTACAACAAGCAGCCCCATCAAAATCGTATACTGCTCAATTATCCGAGCTCGCGAAGGCCTATTCGTAACAGCAATGGTGCATGATTATGGCGGACTCGTAGGTGTCTCTTGCGTCGGTTCGGGAGTGCCGGCGGCTTCCTGGCTTTTGCTCTTGAATGCTGGATAAACCCGTGAGCACGCAACTTGAATGCAAAGCGGCTAGTACATACGTTGTCTGCACATGGGACATTTCTCTTGAGAACTCTCTTGTCGTAGCCAGGAGAAGATGCAGTGCTGGTACCGTGTCAGCTCAAATCGTAACTGCGTGTCGACGGCTTTCCTACCATATGAAATGAGTGGTTGCATTCGCCCAGTACTACATCTACATTAGCCAAAGCAACAAACCAAAGGCCATATCCAACCTACACAGCGGACACTCATCCCCCGGAAACTTGCATTTGGAGCAAGTGCTGTCGTACGGATTCCGGCAGATCCCGCAAACGTCATCGTCGGGCATGTCCCACCTCCAAGCAGCCACCGCGTTCCACTCCTTGATCGTGACTTTCATCCTGTCTCGTGCTTGAAGATGTCGGGGTCGTGGCGGGGGCGTGGGATGCAAAGCAAATAAACAGTTCTGGCCTGTCTAGCTCGGCAGATCTCCGGCTCTGCGGTCGAGCTCCGCGCCTTCCCAGAGATCGTTGCCCCACTTTTCTGGATGACGTAACCACGCCAAGCGGAAAATGACATTCACCGCTTGGTCAACGCATGTGTCGCTATCAGAGCAATTGATGGTGCAAGGCCGCGTCATGCTGGAACAGGCACAGCGCAAGTGATGCCGAAGGGTGAGCAAGACACTTCCTCCCGTATGTGTGAGGGAGACAAAGCAATTTGTTTGGGTCATCTAGCAGCCGGGAGCTCCTCCCTAGATGCTGGTCCCCTCATCGAGCACGGAGCTTATAGGAGCTTTGCTGGCCGCCATTGAAGCTTCACACTCATCCACCAAGCTAACACACTGATAACAACAGCTCCACCATGCTTCTCACGAGTCTCCGCTGCGGCGTGCGCCCCCTCTCCCGTGCCCCATCTTTCCGGCCACTGACGGTTGGTCGACGCGCCATGTCCTCCTACACGCCGCACCTCACCTCGTACCTCGTGTCACCCGCCGAGCTCAATGCCGCCCTGCAGAAGAACGTCCACAGCAAGCTTTCGACCGCCCCAAAGATTATCCCGCTCTGCGCAGCTTGGTTCCTGCCCAACGATGGAAGAAGCGGCTACGAGACGTTCAAGGAGTGCCGCATCCCGACCGCACGCTTCTTCGACTTGGACGAAGTCAAGGACCCTACCTCACCATATCCGCATATGCTTCCGTCGGCGGCGGACTTCGCAAGGGCCATGAGTCGCTTGGGCATACGGAGGGACGACAGCGTGGTGGTGTATGATACGAAAGAGCTGGGCATCTTCTCTGCGCCTAGGGTTGGATGGACATTGCAGGTCTTCGGACATCCGAATGTTCATGTCCTGAATAACTTCCGTAAGTGGTCCGAGGAGGGTCTACCAACAGAAAGCGGCGAGCCAGCGGATATCACAGCGACCGAGTACGCAGTTCCGGAGCTTGAAGAGTCCAAAGTGGTAGCTTTTGAGGAAGTCAAGGAGATTGTGAAGGAACTGGGCAAAGAGGGTGCAGAAGAAGTGCAGATACTGGATGCCAGGAGTCTTGGTCGATGGAAGGGAACTGATCCAGAGCCGCGAGAGGGTGAGCCTCGTGGACTTGATACAACCCCAGGCACAGAATGGCTGACGCGTACAAGGTCTCTCCTCAGGCCACATGCCCCACTCCATCTCCGTCCCCATATCCGATCTGCTCGATTCAAATGAGAAGACACTTCTGCCAGCGTCGGAGCTCCGGGCGCTCTTCGAATCCAAGGGCATTGACCCTACAAAGCCAATCATCAGCAGCTGTGGTACTGGTGTCACGGCAGCTGTTATTGACGCTGCCCTTACGGAGGCTGGATTCCCGTCGACGAATAGACGGCTGTATGATGGTAGCTGGACTGAGTGGGCGCAGCGCGTTACACCCGGCGAGAGCCTCATTCGAAAAGAAGATTAATATGGCCCATCAGACAATTTGGGTCCGTGCACAAAGCGAGGAGATACCCTTTTCTATTAAATTTATGCTAGTGGCAAGAATTCGTATCATATAGCGCCACGGAGAATGCGTCAAAAGCCTCACTCAGTAGGCTCCAAATTCCGTTTCCTGCATTCTGACCTTTACTGTGCTACTATCCCATCTTCACTCAAGCGGTATCTTCTTTCGCTACATACTTTCTGGTGAGCTTCCAGAAATCCCCCACGAACTCGCCTCCCTCTTCAATCAACGCCGTGAACTTTTTGCTAGGGCCGATAATATCAATGCTGCAAACGACGTACTCCACAACGAGCTCACGCAAGTTGTCAAGCGTGTTGTTTGGCTTCCTGTTCTCATGGTGATCGTATGCGTAACGTACTAACTCGATGATGTCGGCGATACGCCGAGGGAATATTGTGAAGCATTTGAGCGTCTGGTGGAGCTTGTGCAGTGCCAGCTGCTTTAGTGGGTATACGAAGCGCATATCGGCGAATGTATACAGACGCGCGTGGGCGAGCAGGACTGGAGCAAAGTTTTGATGGGGGTCCGTGTTTTGGTAGGGATTGATGGTTTTGGGCATGAGGTGGTATACTCGACTGTTGAAATGCTGGCGGAGTTTTGCTCTGGTGCCTTTCGACTTGCCCTTTTTCTTCGTCGTGGACACAGCCCAGCCCCACGAGTCTTCGACTTTGTCTTCATCTGCTGGTGCTGGCTCCTCTGCTGTTGCCTCCTCAGGCACTGGCTCGTCGAAAGGCTCGGGCGGCGGCGGCAGTGGCGGCGGCGGCTCTTCGAGCTCCTCATCGAGCGTCCATTCAGGCACCGTGTAGTCGCCTGTGTAAGCATACTCGCAAAAGCGAGCGAAATCTTCAACGTCGATATCCTCGAGGCGTGCGGCTCCCGACTGCGATTCTCTAAGGCCTCCTTCTACCAGTGCTCTCATCTGATCCGACGTCGCAGCGATAGCTTTTGCATGGACGCGGAACGTGGTGTTCGCGTCGACTCCGTTGCCAACTATAAAGGTGAATAGCTCAGATTGGACTAGTCTATGTAAAGTCAGCAGGATTGCTATGTGGTTCGATTCTTAGTGATACTTACTCCTGGAAGGAGGGCGGCATGTTAACTATCTCTCTGCGTTCTGCCCTTGGAGGTGGGATACTCAGAAAAGAAGAGAAAGTCAAATATGCACGGAATCGCTGTGGCCTTGGATCGTTCTGGTACAGAGCGGGGTATCACGGCATGGAAATGTCGCATTAAGGTTTTACTGGTGGAAAGGCGGCACAGCCTCATCAGCTCATAGATGGCATTGAGGTATTCGTCAAATGGCCTGCACGGTGGCAGGCTGCAGAAAGCGAGAGCCAATCACTGTGGAGTGGGTCAGCCTCAGAGTCTGAAGCACATTTGGGCCTGCTGTGGAGTCTAAACAGATTGGAGGTTGCTTTTTCCTAGATTCTGAATATTAGCGTGATGTGTAGACACTTTTTAGAGTACCTCTGGCAGTCCCTTTTAAGTAGACTCTATACGGAACATGGCTGTCGATTCCCAATTGTGTTTTCATGCTGGTCAAGTGCAACATTGGTCGTAGCTCCCTCTACAACCTCACAACAGATAGTCCCGCGCAATACGCCAGAAGTCCCTCGGAAACTCTCCACCATCCCCCATCAACTCTTCAAACTCCTCCGTCTTCTTCATAGTGTCGATCTCGTAAGCAATGTACTCAACCACCAGCTTCCTCAACTCGTCAAGCGTACCATCCTCGGATCGATCGGGCGTATGATCGTTATTGTACGCGTAACGAGTCAGCTCCATCACATCCTTGACACGTTCATTGAAGAGTTTGAAGTCCATCAGCGTTCGGTGCAGCTTATACAACGTGAGAGCCTTGAGAGGAGCGACTAGACGCATGGCTGCGAAGGAGTAGAGGCGGGCATGGGCGAGAAAGACAGGCGTGAAGTCTTGCTTGCTGGAGGAATTGCTCGTAGGTGTGAATCCGCGTAGTATCTCGTTTTGGGGGTTATTGTTGGTTCCGGAGAGGTAATTGCGCTCGTGCAATTGGGTGCGGAGGGTGCTCTTGCCTGATGAAGATGGAATGTCCGTTGCAAACCCCTTGCCTTTCAACTTCTTCTTCTCTTTGAGAGTCAAAGGGCGAGTTCTTGCTGCCGGTGCACCCCAACCGCTTCCGAGGTTGAATCCCCAGGGGTCAACAAGCTCGGAGTCGGGCTCAGGAACGATGTCATCGAGATCCTCCTCTGCGTAGGGCCCCTCAGGTGGAGGTGGCGCCAACTCATCGATGCCACTTCTAACTGCATCCTCACGAGCAGGCTCCTCTTCTAGCTCCCATCTTGGAACTGTGTAGTCACCGCGATAGGCATATTCGCAAAAGCGTACGAAATCTCCAATGTCGATGTCGGGAATCTCCGCACATTTCGTCTCGGACTCGCTCATCGGTCCATTGATCAACCGCCCCATTGGTTCCGAGGTCGCAGCAATGGCAGCCGCATGAACAACGACGGGTTTCTTGTTCTGGCCTATGAGGAACGTGAATTGTTCCGAAGTAACGATCCTGCCTCATAGTCAGTGTGAATTTCAGCAGCGGAAGAGACTCTAAGTATTGCGCACTCTTCGAATGGTGGCGCCATATTTGTCGAGACGAGATGTCGTTCTACAAAAACGAAAGAGGGTTTTAGCTTAAGGTCTATATATGGATGCCTGGTGTAAGAGAAATGAACATGAAACTTTCGCAGCCTTCTGCGGGGTTGTACAGCAAATACATGACCACCATGAAATCTAAGTGGTCCAGCAAGTGACACAGCCTTATCGTGTTGTTTGTGGCGCGTGGAAGATGCAGGTTGTCGTCTGCCTTGCAATTTCAGCCAATGAACGCGTGCGGGGGCACGGGAGCTGAGATGCGAGCCCGGTTTTGCTGCGAGCCTCGTGAATGTGGGAAGAAACCGCGAGACAATCTTGCGGCGTGTACTTCGAAGTCCACTTGCTCGCATTGCTTACTCGTTATCGAGCGGATGGGTGGGTGCACAGGTTTTGGGGGAATACGGAAAGTGTTTGTGACAGAGCGTTGACGGCGTCGCAGTGTAGACAGGGTTCACTCAGACGCCCACGCCCATCATGAATTCGCTGAAACATCATTAGACAACGCGGTTCATTGGAACTCTCTTGTCAGGTCTTTCGGTTCTGCGTTTGCTTCTGCGCTTAAACCATATCGTGATTTAACTACCATCGGGATACCCACGACGTACACTACTCGTTGTTGAGTGCATGCTTGGCTGTTTGACTACGGACCTGTGATGTGAAGGCCTGCGGATGTGATCTCTCTCTTTCGAAAGTTTTTTCGAGCTTCTTGTTTCTCTGGTATATATTGGAGAGACGACTCTATCAATACCATGCTGCGGGGGTCTCGCGACGACGGTGGTGCAAACTTCAGCCCTTTTCAGGAGGCGACGCTCGGCGACACCATCGGAAGAATCCAGCTCTTTATACAACGGAGGTGACAGTATAATCGCAACGGACCGTGAACTCTCCCCGTTGATCGGATCTTCCATACGGGTGGGATCGAAGCGGGACCGGAATCTGAATTCGTCGAAGGAGAGCGACATGTCGACAGAATGCTTCTTCATGTCAAGGTGAAGATATACTGCTTTGCGAACGATGTCATTCAGATAACGGTGCGCCTGTTTCCTGCTCGAGCTGTTGTCTGCATAGGTCCACGATGCCCACATCTGGGCGCGAACCTTCTTGATACGATGCTCGATCTCGTCTAATATGGTTTGCGTGGGGTCAATGTCCTCTCCTTTCCCCGGGAAAAGGAGATTGAAAGTCCTGACTCTCCAGTCACGATAAGCTGCGCGCTGGGTACGACTGCCCCCACGAGAGGCTGAACGAGTCAGTCTTTCGTCATTAGTACTCTGGGGATGGTTTATACCTTGAGCAAGGACTTTGTCTATCGGATATCTACCACCCTTTCCGACAAATATATAATCAGACTCAGTGTGCGAGGGTCCATCAAAGACACGCCGACTGAGAATATCCCATAGTCGAGCCTGGATTAGCCATGAACGCCAATATCTGTCCTCCAAATACGCAGCCCAGTTATCAGTGAGGCCACCGAATCGTCTTTCAGCAGGTATGGTCATATAACCCCCGGCATGGTTGAAATAAGTATTACTCCATTGTCGTATGAGATATCGTAGCCCGTCAAGGCCGTCCTTGAAGTATTGATCGTCGTACTGGGCTGGCTCCCTCGACTGCTCCAAAGCTAGCTGCGTTTTTGCCTGATCTAAGTGTTTTCTCACATCATTCAGCTGTCGTCTGAGGCGCACCACCTCTTCTCCCAGCTCAGCCTCGTCCAAGAACGGATCTACGGAGGGTGCATCGTTCGAGAATTCGCTCGTAAAATCGCTAATGTCCTCCATATCAGTTGCCGTTGGTCTGGGACCAGTCTCATATCCATCATCCTCGTTGCGTGGCTCCCTGTCCGGCGAAGGAGGGTCGGGAATGGGCGCCGACGTCGTCTCCAGAAGCTGCGCTGTGCATTGGCGAACTTCGAGCGGAGTGTCTGCATGTGTCAGTATGCGTACATGTAGGCTACACTGTAGGCTGCGATATTTACTGGGTCGCCCATATTCGTGCACGACGGGCTCTGCTCCTGGAATCATCGATGCGATTGCCTTTGGGGAGGCTAGCATGGGTCGCACCTGCCGATCCATTATTAGCAAGACGCCAAGACGCCAAGACACACCCTTTCCCTCACAGAAAGTTGAAACTACCTTGACGTGATTCATTGTTCCACCTATGCATGCCCATCACGGCCATGGCGACCATTTCCTATCATACATGGAATCTCCTCTTAATTCCCAAGGTGGCCCATCGCTCGCTCCTCCACATCCATATCGATTCTCTGCCCAATTGCGGCACCATCCGGCCATTGGATCTCCATCTCAAGCGGTCTATCCTCGCAATAAACGGCGAACTCAAGGGCACTCCCGTTGGGGGACATCACATATCTGATGTCAACCTTGCGAGAGATTTCACATGTAGGACTGACCCATTCAGGGAGTTCCCAGAACGTCCTGTCCAACTTGAATACGAGCGTACAAAGCAATCGCACGTCTGGTAGAACCTCATGTTAGCCGATGCACGGGCGACCAATTCACTGCTCAACTTACTCGGGCTCTTCCAATTAGGCGCTACTTCATCGCCGCAAACCAATATCTCGCAAAACATTCGTCCATCAGCAATTTGCTTAGGAGACGAGATGTACTCTACTCCCGAATATGGTGTTGGGTGGATATGATCAATCCTCTGACCCTACTCTGTATCAGCAGGAAGTGGCACTGGTAGATATTGCAGCCGGAACGCGCACCCTTCTCACAAGCCATTCCATTTTCCCTGGTATTCGGTTACGCTGCTCATACTTGTCCCAGACTACACGATCGCTAAACGCTTCGTGTTCGAGATTACCAGGCTCATACAAAGCGCTGTAAGCGTAACCATAGTGAAGCCGTGAGATACGGGAAACAACGCTATGCTCGGCGGTAGCCATGACAGCCCCGCGGCAAACGGCGCTCCATCTAAGGCAAATCAGACGCAAATTCAGCATTACACACTTTCCACTTACGTATCATTTCCGGCGGAGTGTCGTATCTCGATTCTGCCACTGTATTCCGTCTTCAAGAGATCGGCTAGATACCTGGAAGAACCGAAGCCGCCCACCAAGACGATAGCCTACGTCAATCAGGGCGTGCAGGCTTCTCAACCTTTAGCTGAAGAATGAACTTACCTTTGGTGACTTTTGGTAAGTTTCCCAGATCCGGTGAACCTGTTGATTGATCAGTGCTCTCGCTCGGGAGCACCATGGCATGAACAGTGGTAGGATATGGTTTCTACAATTTAATCAGGTACTGAAATGACTTCAATCATTCATCTTACTCAGTGAAGGCATAGCTTCCATTTCTCGGGACGTCTACTGTCCAGCGCAGTCTTCTCGCTGGGTCAAATTGCCGCTTTATGCCAATTTCCCATTGGTTATGCATTACACGATGGCGCTCGTCTGCTGTCAAGTTACGCCAGCGCCGCTGCCCGAGATGCACTTGGAGAAAACCCTCGAATTCATCATCGATGAATATGGCTCCGCATAAGTCTCCTGTTTGGTACGTTAGTATCCTTTCCCGCAGTCTCGGATACTTTCCTAAGCTCATCAGACCTTTTCCCTCCACGCACTCAGTCAGGCGCAATGGATTCAAGCCCTCGACAGTGTAACTTATTACATCCTATTGATAAATCGTTAGTTGAGTGGCTGCTTAGGCATCATTCATGCTTACTACTGTCCCACCGCCTGCGTCACAAATGAGAAATATGTCTCCTGCCTAGTCGAGTTCTTGTAAGCAGCCAATTAAACATATTACGATGGGCTCTACCTTTGTCAGATCTGGTCGTCTTGCTACTGAGGGTGTCTGAAGAACGGCCTGCGCCGCGGCTTCAGGCTCAGAGATCAATGAGAGGCGAATACTCTCAAACGGGCCTTTATGTTGAAGTATAGCCCACTCGGCAGCACGCTGTGTACGATGGGAAGCCTCCTGACTCCATATTGCGGGTCGTGTAATCACGACCTTGCATGGCATACCCTGCATCCAGGTTTGTCCCTCTTGTTCTTCAATGAAGGCGAGGGCATGGCACCACAAAAGCCGCAGGTAGTACGCTGTCACCTTCACAGCGGCTTGCGAGACATCACCGTTGTACCAGCTCCTCAGCTTATCGTGAATACGACTGACGCGCTTCGACAACTTGATATCAGGAGGCAGGTTCTCGTAATCCAGTATTAACTTGAACCAGCTAAACGTCGTTTCCGTCTCTTCTAAGCCAAACCCCCACGCGACCGGTTTGCGACCTCGGAATTGCACCTTGGACGGAACTTTGGCTGAATTGGAAGAGTCGTTCCAAGACTGAATAGTGTGCACGCGGTCCAGATCCCCAGACCATGTCCAGCATACTCCAGAAAATCTGTTGCACGTTAGCGTGAGCCATCGCTGAGGTATATCAGGCGAGTACGTTGTGCCGAAGTCGATCGCGATGATCATATATGGCTCCCGCATCGGGCAAGGACCAGTCGTATTAGGCCGACTAGCCATCTCGTGTAGCCCCCCAGAGGGATATATTATTGCTAGTAAACTTCCCTAGACTGGCGGGTGAACCATGCTTACAGTTCACATTCCGGTGAGAAGGCTGTAGGAAGCAATGAGAGCCTCGCTTCTCATCGGAGGTGCGAGGTACGAGGCTGCAACAAGCCTTCGCTGATCCGCCAATGAGGGTGTCCTTTTTTAATTTCGTGGCTGATAAAGGGCGTTCACGCCTGAGGCAGCCGCCGACCGCCAAACCATTCCAAAAAATTTGCCATCCGATAAGCGGTATTACACCCACTGCTCAGAGTACAAGACTTTGTACCGCTCGTCACATTGCACTGTTACCTCGTTTTCATAATGCGCTTTTCAGGTCTGCTCACAGGTTGGGGGTCAACGCGAAACAGCAAGGCTGAAGCCTCATCGCACAATCCACCAGATGAGGACGGCTCCAACAAATGGACTTCTCGACCATCGGAGAGTCTCATCCTTGTAATGGGGGTTACCGGTGCAGGAAAAAGTTATTTTATCAACAAGTTGAGGCCCAATTCAGTAGCTGAGGGCCACAGCCTTGCGTCCCGTACGTGCTCTGAACCATATTACATTAGTGTTGAAAGTCGCGAGCTCATACCTAATAGAGACAAAAACATGCCAGCTCGTCGAACTGAGGATTGGAGCTTCGACTGTGGCTGTCGTTGATACGCCAGGCTTTGATGACGATGAAGACAGCGACGCACAAATTCTGGGTACTTTGACCCAGCTCCATTATCTCTATGCCGCATGCTTATAGCTCCCAAAGCTACAATTACACGATTCTTAACCGCACAATTTCAGTTGGGTATCTCGCTGAAGGGTATTATATACCTGCACAGAATCAACGACAATCGCTTCTCCGGTTCCGCAAGACGCTATCTCGAAATCTTCCAAAAAATCTGCGGCGACCACGCCCTTTCGAATGTGGCACTTGTGACCACAATGTGGGATCAGATCGAGCGCGGATCTGGTCTTCAAAGAGACGTGGACTTGCAGAACAGTTGCTGGAATGACATCATTTCAAAAGGATCTAATGTCTTCCAATATAACGGTACGCAAGCCATGGCAGAGACAATTGTCGGACAGCTACTCATAAAAGACGATGTCGTACTCAAGATTCAACAAGAACTGTCAGAGGAAAGACTTCTCCTATACCGAACATCAGCTGGTGCAATACTCTCGTCAAAGCTGGAGAAGCAACTGCGAGTTCGCCGAAAGAAGATCGAGGAGCTAACGCGCCGTATACGTCAAGCCGAACAAGCAAATGACATTCAGCAGCTAGGCGAGCTGAATCTGGAGCGGGAAGCTGAGCGGAGAAAGCAGCTGAGGCAGATCAACGCCCGCGAAGAACTGAAACATAAAATTGGTGAAGAGACAGAGAGTATGATTGAAAAGGTAGATAATGAAAAGAAGTCGAAGGGAGAGAGGTGGAAGACGAGGCTGCAGATTTTTGCTGCTGTCCTCACGCCAGTAGTCGCACTGGTGGTACAATTGATTCTGCCCTTGGCCGGCGTGCTGTGACCCGCGGCTGAGGACTTCCTTCAGCAAGCTACCCCAGGGTAGGTCGAGAGCTAGGAGACGCGCAGAGCCACAACTGTCGCGCGAACACATGTACATTCTCCGCCCAAATGCCCACGTACGGTAAAAAAAGCGAGCGTCTGATACTGTGCGAGATAGAGGAGCAGTGATCGCCTCCATGAGCGATGCGCCATGGAGGAACGCCGAGCCCTCTCTGTATCACTAGCGTCTTGGCAGATACCAGAACGGAAACTCGGTCCAAAACCCATCATTTTCACCACCACCAACACTACCAACACTACCCTGTCGATCTACAAGGAACGTTCCAGCTTCCTCTTATAGACGTGTATCGCGTATTTACAATGCTCGTGCGACTTCTCGTTGGTGCATGCGATCCTTCGCACGGGCTTGGCCAATGATCCCTCTCCGTGGAGGGGCTTCTGCATCTTTACCCTTGATCCTTCATTACAATCCATGCCTAGTCCCGCTCTTCTTATCAAGATGATAGGGTACACGTCCATGAACACCCCGCCGTCGATTGGAGCCGAGTCCAGCACAAAAACTACCTCACTTGCGATTCTATACCCTTCGTCATACCATTCATCTTCGCTGAACTGCTCAAGATGTCGGCGCAAGTATCTCATGACATTGTGGAAGTCACAGGGGGTGTTCCTGACGAGAAGAGGATCGAAGAGCTCGTTCAGGCGCCCGAAGTACGGTCAAAGGACAAAATCAACCATGGATCGGATGGGCTGCAGTACCCTACCCCCGAAGAGCTTCAGACGTTGCGGCGGGTCTATGGAAAGATTGATAGCATGATCTATCTTATTGGATTCATCGAAATGTGCGAGCGGTTCGCCTACTATGGGACCACAGCGGCATGTGAGTTACCCAGGGAGGTACAACAGACTTACTGTGACTGACTATACCCTCAAGTTGTCAACTTCATCCAACAAGATCTTCCCAAGGAAGGACCTTTCCCTAAGGCCGGTGCTGCTGGCACAAATGGCCAGGCTGGCGCATTGGGAAAGGGGCAGCGTACTTCTACATCGCTTATTCTATTCAATGCATTTTGGGCCTACGTGATGCCTTTAGTTGGTCTGCTCCCTACCATTCCCTTCACGTTTAATGTACTTATCATTCATAGGCGGTTGGTTGGCCGACGAACACTGGGGTCGCTTCAAGACCATCAATGTAGCGACTGCCCTGGCTATCTTCGGACACATCCTGATCATCGTGGCTGCAGTTCCGGCCGTCATTGCAAATTCTAGCGGCGCCCTAGGTACTTTCATCGCCGGCCTTCTGTTCCTCGGCACTGGAGTTGGATGGTCAGTATCCCCCGGGTACGAAGTGGATATCTGCTTCCCCACTTTTTTGTCTAGGACAATGTCTGATACTGACTTCGTACCCGTGAATTTAGGTTCAAGCCAAACATTTCACCCTTTATAGCTGAACAATACGAGGCGACTCATCCAAAGCCCTTCATCCGGATCGAACCAAGCGGCGAACGAATCATTGTTGACCCTGGCTTAACGATCACGCGACTATACATGCGGTACTATCAGCTTATCAATGTCGGCGCCCTGGCAGGATCGATTTCCATGGTATTTAATTATCTCTTTTACCTTTAAATCCAATATAGCTACTAATTCAGATCAGGTCTACGCTGAGAAATACATTGGTTTCTGGCTCTCGTATACCCTTCCCACGGTCCTGTTTCTCACCTGTCCCATCATTCTTTTGGTCTGTCGCAAGCGCTACGTGCGCCGCGCCCCAGCTGGTTCTTCGCTTGCCAAGGCTGTCAAGCTGTACGGCTTGGCCATGAAGGGGCAGTGGTCGTTTAACCCCGTGGCTACCTGGAGACGGTTAAACAACCCCGACCGATGGGACGAAATCAAACCTAGCAGGATAGCGAACCGGCCAGCGTGGATGACATTTGATGACGCCTGGGTCGACGAAGTACATCGTGGAATCAAAGCTTGCTACGTCTTCCTTTGGTACCCCATCTTCTGGCTCCCCTACGGCCAACTTAGTGGGAATCTGACGTCCCAGGCGGCCACAATGAAGCTGAATGGCGTCCCTAACGACGTCATCGGCAATATAAATGCCCTCACTCTGATCGTTTTTATCCCGATATTCGACAAGTTTGTTTACCCAGCGCTCGCTCGCATTGGCTTCAAGGCTACACCGCTTCGGAAGATCACTGCAGCATTCATATGCAGCACGCTCGCAATGACGATCGCAGCCATCATCCAGCACTTCATCTACGAGCAATCACCTTGCGGGAAGTATGCGTCGGACGATGCTTGCGCAGACACGCCTCCGAACATCTCTGTTTGGGTGCAGACACCTATATACATGTTGGTTGCATTTTCCGACATCTTCGCCTCAATTACAGGACTCGAGTATGCCTTTACCAAGGCTCCGAAGAACATGCGATCGTTAGTGACGGGCGTGTTTTGGTTCACCAACGCTTTCTCCTCGGCTCTCGGTCAGGCTTTTGTTCCCCTAGCTGGTGACCCATTGCTTGTATGGCTATATACTACGATCGCTATCATCTCTGGCGTCGGCGGTTTCGCATTCTGGTGGAATTTCAGAGACCTGAATCACTCTGATGATGAGCTGAATGCTTTACCAGAGGGTGCATACTCGGCAAAAGAGGAGGGGAAGAAAGAGGAAGTAGCTTGAGAAGTAAGGCAAGATTTGCAACAACGGAAAGTCGCATGGAGCAGTGTCATGTTTCAGCGCATGAACGCGCGTTGATCCGCCGTTAAATTGACGGGCGGCTTTTACAGATGCCAAGTGTTCGACAGCAGTAGTATATCGCACTGGTCAAAATCCGTCTACTAAACGACTTCTCTGTCAGCAATCGACGCTAGCAAATGGATATAGATGGCCTAGAGGACTTGTGTCTCCCAGCTCCTCAGACTTCTGAACTTTGATGATGATTCAAAAACCTCCAACACTTGTGATTGCCTCGTCCAATACTCCTCGACCTAAACGCCAACTTTTGGCTATGTGTCACGTAAGTATGGCTTTACAAGGCGGTGTGTACCACATCCTAATATCCCGGAGGAAGACGCGTGCCCCGCCTCTTGGCAGGGAGCTAGAACTGTCAGGCAGACTACCGAACCTGGCTTGCACGTCATTATATGTAGGTCTCGCTCCTCTGCGATAAGTATCCGACTATTGCTGTCGTAGGAAACCCCAGGCACCTGCCCGTTGTGCGGCTATTGCCAAGTGATAAGATCCACGAGGTTCGCGCCTCCCACGCTTTTGGAGATATGCCTCAACTGCGGAGATCGCCAGCAGTTAAGATACGATGTGAGATCTATAAGTAAGACGGCCACACCGCACAGCTGTGATCCGTGGCCTCTGGGCGATTACAATCCGGGGATCTCGCCTTGCGGTCGATATGTTGTTCTCCTGTCTTGCCCTTGCGGGCCTCCTAGCCTCTGCGCAAAGTGTGTCGACCTTACATAGGAACCAGGTTCGACAGAATGCGACAACAGCTAGTGAGCGCTTGGGTTTGCACTGGCTGGGAAGAAACAGCAGTCTACCCAAAGTTCTGTAAGTCAACCCCAGATTGCCCAAGTCATTTCACTGCTTACTGGATTGAGGGTGCTGTTCACCGGTGGCACGATTTCCGGCGGATCAATATACGGAGCTCTTGACGACACACAATACGGCCAGCTCGGGATCACGGGAGAGGACATCATCACGCGTAATTCGTACCTACTTAATCATACACAACTCGCTGTGTCAAATTGGACCTCAGATGAGTTCTCAACCGGCACTAACGATTCTCTGGTCATGAACATGACTCGTTTCGCCCACGATGCGCTCTGCTCGGAAGACAGCGACATCGTTGGCGCTGTGTACACGCACGGTACGAACTCACTCGAGGAAACCGCCTTCCTCATGGACCTCCTCGTCAATTGCCGCAAGCCCATCGTCGGTGTTGGGTCCATGCGACCCTGGACGCATCTTGGGTTTGAAGGAGATGCGAACTTCTTCGATGCCGTAATGCTGGCTGCTAGCCCGGAATCGCGGGATCGCGGGCTTATGGTGGCTTTCAACGCGCGGATATTGCCTGGTTTCTGGGTTACGAAGCTACATTCAACGAACCCTGATGCGTTCTGGGCCACTGCTACGGGAGATCTCGGGCTCTTCACGAACAGCTTGCCCGTGTTTTACAACAGGTATGCACATCTCTGCACAACTCATCAATTGAGTTGCACGTACTCAAGTATAGCCAGCCCCTCCACACCCCTCTCAAAGTATTTCTTCGACCTCTCCCTCGTCTCCAGTCACCCCTCTTACCCCGGCCTTCCTAAAGTCGACATCCTCTTCGCCGCTCGCGAATTCGACGGCAAGCTGGTCCTGGACGCGCATTCTAACGGCGCAGCTGGTGTCGTAATAGCGGGCACCGGCAACGGTGGCATTCCGTCCGGCTCCGACGAAATTGAAGAAGCTATGGAGTCCGGGCTCCAGGTGGTCGTTGGCACGAGAACTCCGTATGGCCCCAGTAGTCCGGCGAGGACGCCGACTTGGGCGAAGAGCGGATTCTTGCACGTCATTCAGGCCAGGATTATGCTGCAGCTGGCAATTGCGAGTGGGTTTGATATGAATCAGACGATTGAGCTGTTTGAGGGGGGTTATAGGAAGGCGATTGGCCAGAGCGTTGTGCTGGAGTAGAGAGGACGGTGAGGGAGTAGAGTGTTCTCCGCACCTGCCTTCGTTTATCTAGGGAGGTGATTACCCCAGGAACTCATGGCTTGAGCTCTTCACAAGTATTCTTATCCCTTCACAGTCGATTATTTTTTCGGTGCCTTTGAACGGTCGAAACTACGCCGTTGATCTATCCACTGGAGCATGCCTATGCGTCTACAATCAGGAATCCGTTATGCCCCTGATGCTTCATGGCCGTACTTCGAAGGTCTCTCCTGCTCGCAAGTCGGATGCCAACACCACGTCAACATCGCCGCTTTCCCGATTGAGAATAACCGATCTTGAAACAACATCGAGCGCGTGGCGCACCTTCTCACGAACTGTCAATCACAACCACCATGCCCACGCTAGCGAGTCTTATTTCTTGTTCACCTAGAGAGCGTCGGTGTTTGCGCAGGACCTCGACTCGCGGCAGAAGGGTAAACAAGACTTTATCTGGCTCACTACATAAACTCTTGTCCCTCCCCCCACGCTCTTTCTCGCACCCCCTTCCTTGCTGCCACACCAGCGCCTTCAACAAAACAACACCAAGGTGCTCCACCACCGCGAATATGAAGCTTCCCAGCCTCGGCCTCGCGATGCTCACCCTCCTTCCTTTTCCGAGTCTACTCAACGCCCTACCAACGGGTCTCGTTGAGCCCCAGCACCCCACCGAGGATGCGGGTCCCAATCGCCGCGGCATCGCCTACAACAACGCGCAGTACGTCAATTTCTTCGGCGGCGGTAAAGTCGGTTGGAAGTATGACTGGGACTTTTGGGGCTGCGGCGCAGGTGGACCGTACGAGTATGTGCCGATGCTTCACTCGGTGGTTAATGACCACACGGGGCATTGGAAGGATAGCGTCGACCGATGCACGAAGGTTGGAACAGGAAGTACACATGTGTTGAGCTTCAATGAGCCAGACCACTGTGGGTGGGTTCATTCCTGTGTTCTCCCTCATCACTACCTTTGCGTTTTTGCTTTCTCATGCCGCGTACACTGCCTTTCTTGCTGCGGATTTTTGGGTTGCGCTTTGGGTCGCCTTGGGCAGAAGGAGTGGGAACCGAACCATTCAGACAAGGTAAGTTGACACGCAATAGCGACGGCGGAGCCTGCATGCAAGATATCGGCAACGCGGTCGCCCTGCACAAGCAGTGGGTCGACATTCTCCGCGGTTACGGCGATCTAAAGATGAAAATTGGCTCGCCAGCTGTAACCAATGGACCCGCTCCGCAAGGTCTGTCGTGGCTCAAGGAGTTCATCCGCCAGTGCGATGGGTGCAAAATCGATTTCATCGATATCCATTGGTAAGTTCTTCCTCTTGTGTTGCTCGCGCTTGGAGAATGCGACTCCAAAATGCAACTTTGTACGAATCTCATATCCACCAACAGGTATGACGATGCGACCAACATCCAGTATTTCAAGAACCACGTCCAGGACGCCCGCAGGGTTGCTCAGGGTCGCCCAATTTGGATCACGGAGTTCTTACCGAGGGGTTCCGACGAGGATATCGAGAAGTTTCTGCGTGAAGTCTTGCCTTGGCTGGATTCGCAGAGCGATATCCACCGCTACGCTATGTTCATGGCGCGGCAGGGATCTCTGGTCAACAACGACGGCACTGGGCTCTCAGAGATCGGCCATCTCTACAACACTTACTAGATATTGCGTTCGCGGCCACCAATGCCGTCGTAAAGCGAAGAAGTGCTGAGGAGTATGTCAAAGAATCAAGGGATTCGTACATATGGCTGGGTAGTTCCGTCTTGCGCCCAGGTTTCTGGGGTTGAGGATGCTCGGCCTCATATATAGCCAAATGTATCCACCAAAATCTTCAAGTGCGCCAACGAGTTCGTGATAATAGGGCCAATAAAGTGACAGTTGAAGGAATGATGAATGAGGATGGGGCTGACAATGGATGAGGCTGGCTATAGCATCCCCTGGAGCCCGACATCGCCCTCTGCCCCACTACGCCCTATCTGATCAAGCTTCAGCACACCCCACCAGAGCAACCGTGCGATGACTACCTCCGATATCCACCGAAACCATGTTGCTCCAAAATTTCGAGCGACGCAAACACTCGCCACCTCTCCACACACGCGCGCGCAATGGCACCCCAAGCCGACTATTCACGGCCCACCACGCCCGAGGACAACACCAATGGTCCCGTTTCACCGCGAACGCCCAAGCAAACCGGGCTGGCGTTGACTGAGTACACTGCGAACCCCAGCCCGCCCTCCGAGTCACCGCGGCCGAAATCGACCATCCCAGAGGCGTTTCTGCTGCCTAATGGGTATCCAGATGTACGAAAACACCAAGATGAACCTCATTTTTTGATGCTCAAGCTAATCGATTATTGCAGTACCTCCGATTAATCCTCACCTCGCGCGTTTACGAAGTCGTCACCGAAACCCCCCTCACGCACGCAACGAACCTGAGCAATCGGTTGGAGTGCAATGTCTTGCTCAAGAGGGAGGACCTGCAGCCCGTGTTCAGCTTCAAGCTGAGGGGAGCATACAACAGAATGGCACACTTGGACTCCAAAGACCGGTGGAGGGGCGTGGTGGCTTGCAGTGCTGGTAGGCAGTACTTGCGGCAGCCAGCAGATTGAAGCTCAAGTATGCTTTAGGGAACCATGCGCAAGGCGTTGCATTCTCCGCTCGCCGCCTCCGCATCCCAGCGACCATCGTCATGCCCTCGGGCACCCCGGATATCAAGCACAAGAACGTCTCGCGACTCGGCGGCTCCGTCATCCTACATGGAGCAGACTTTGATGCGGCGAAGGCCGAGGCAGCGCGGTTGGAGAAGCTGCACGGGCTGATATCCATCCCGCCCTTCGACGATCCGTATGTTATTGCTGGACAGGGCACCATCGGAATGGAGCTGCTGCGGCAGACCAATCTACAACATCTCGAAGCAGTCTTCTGCTGCGTGGGCGGAGGAGGCTTGATAGCAGGAGTCGGAGTCTACATCAAGCGGATAGCACCGCACGTCAAGATTATCGGCGTGGAAGCATATGACGCGAATGCTATGGTAGAATCGCTCAAGGCTGGCAAACGCGTCGTGTTGAAAGATGTGGGTTTGTTCGCAGATGGCGCAGCTGTCAAGTCGGTGGGTGAAGAGACCTTCAGGATATGTCAAGAGGTGGTCGACGAGGTGGTGCAAGTAACGACCGACGAGACCTGCGCAGCTATCAAGGACATGTTCGAGGACACGCGATCCATCGTCGAGCCCGCCGGTGCGCTCGCCCTCGCAGGCCTGAAAAAGTGGGTGAAGCGCAATCCCTCGCCAAACTCCAACCGCGGCCTCGTCGCTATCGCAAGCGGTGCGAACATGAACTTCGACCGCCTACGATTCGTTGCCGAGCGCGCCGCACTTGGTGAGAACAAGGAAGCCCTCTTGTCGGTCACCATACCTGAAAGGCCGGGCGCCTTCGCAAAGCTTGTCTCCGTGGTGACTCCCATGGCCGTCACCGAATTCAGCTACCGTTACTGCAACGAAGACGAAGCCAATATTCTCATTGGTGTTGAGATGAAGGCCGCAACGCGCTCGCAGGACTTACCCGACCTCATTGCACGACTCTCCGCGGAGGGCATGACAGCTACCGATCTGTCCGAAGACGAGCTCGCAAAATCGCACATTCGATACCTCGTTGGTGGACGCAGCAACGCCGCCGATGAGCATCTCTACACATTCGAGTTCCCCGAGCGAGGCGGTGCATTGTACAAGTTCCTGCATACCCTGCAGCCTGGGATGAACATCTCTCTTTTCCATTACAGGAACTATGGAGGCGACGTCGCGAAGATATTGGCGGGCATCCAGTGCAAAGAGGAGGACACGGACAAACTGACCGAATTTTTGAGGACGATCGGGTACCCTTGGGTAGAGGTGACGAATAACGCGAGCTACAAGATGTTCTTGAGGAATTAGAAGGCGGTCATGGGGCGTTCTAAGGCGCAGCATGTGTAACGAATGTCCATGAGGATCCTGGGAGGTATAGCGCTTTTCCTTGCTGATATCCCAATAGACAAAATGACGACCTTTTTGTTCTCGGTGAGGCATATACATATCGTACTGTCTGGTCCAACCCCGAGGAAAGAGCCCTGGTATGTGGAAGCACGCGCAGGAACAAGGCGCTAAGGGATCCGGCTTCCTGCTTGGCTGCCTGTACCTTTGCATTCTTCAACTCACCGGCCGTGCCGGTGTCTTCCTTCAGACTCATCAATATAGAGCACAGCCTCGCCCTAGTCTGCTCGTAGACCACACGCATATATTGAGACAACTTAGCGATGTCTACCCTTGTGGCGCACGTCATGCCACATGTTCCTTGATCCGCCACTTCGTATTCCTATCGAAATCCTTCGATCAGCCTTGGCATATCGAACTCGGGGCTGTGCTCAAGTGATCCAACAGCTCAAATAGCCACTATCTCCATGATGTTGGGCAGCCTTATAACAAAAAATGTGAAAGCGAAGCAATGACAAGAGAAGACATTGAAGCAAATGGGGAGAATGATCCGCCTCCGCCATACTCGGAGGCGGTTGGGAAGGATGCTCAAGCCGGCATACCTGCTACGCAAGGACCGACCCCAAGTCTCTGGGAACGCCTTCGACACAAAAAGTTCACTATATTTCTACAGCGGAATTGGAGTCGGCTCGTACTCATTGCTTTGCTGATTGTCATCATCCTTGGGATTGCAATCGGTGTAACGAAGGAGCATGCCAACAGGTTTGCGCAATAGCTGATTCTGAACAGAAGGCATGCTGAACATTGCTAGACATAGGGGAAGCCCTAATGGAGTTGCATATCCCAGTGCATCACCCACCTCAACCTCAACGACCGCCCTAGCATCGCCAACTGCGACTTATGAAGCGCGAACTATCGGCGTCGCCCCTGGATCTTCTGATGCATCACTGGTGTGGGATCTCCGCAACGACTCTACGCTCTGGCGACGAGGCTCTGATGGGAAATGGTCGCAGTATGCCAAGCGGCATTTCTCAATGGCGCCGGTAGCAGTCGCCGACGATGAAAACCATCAGACTGCTTTCTCCGTCGATGCAGACAGCGATGCCGTAATCGAAACATACTTCAACGACGGAGAATGGTCAGACAGCTGGTTCGAGGTCCCGAGCCTCTTCTGTCCTATCGCCGCCGGCCAACCTGCCGTGATTTCGAGAGCACAGCTCAACATCGACGTCTTCTGCACTGATCTCTTAGGTAACGTGCAGTGGGCGCACTTCAACCGGTCGTATTGGAGTGGGCCTGACATAATTGGGCCAGGCTACGAGGATCGGTCCTGGGCTGGTTTTGAGCCGCAGCTTTCGGCGACGTCGTGGGACGAGAACCGCATGGACGTTTTCGGCACTAAGGAGGGCAACATCTACCACCTGTACTGGACCACAGACTCGGGTTGGGCAAAAGACTGGGAGCTCCTTAGTAGTGTGTTTGCTAGTTTTGAAGGGTCGAATTATCCTGCAACTGAAGCCTTCCCCGTCACGCCCGCGGCCGTGTCGTGGAAGCCAGCCGACAGTGACGGCATCATCGATCTTGTGGCTCAGTATCAGAGCAAGCAGCACTTACGCTTCGTCAACGGCAAGTGGGAGCCTTGGGAAAACATTCCGGTCCGGAGCGATACCAGCATGGAGACCAATTCCCAGAGTCTCGTCCAGGGCAGCGGGGAAGATGGGCAGGCTTGGGCGCGTTTGGTGGCTAGGGGTGGAGATGGCTGTGTCTATTGGACTGCGTTTGATGGGATGGAATGGGGCGAGTGGACCGATCTCTGGTGCCCTTTTATCAGCCCGTCAGCAGATAAACCAGTTGTTGCTGTCGCACACGAGAACGGGACGCTGGAGGTTTGGTTTAGAGAGACAATTAGGGGCCTCACGCAATGTTTTGTTGACGATAGCATGGTGCCAGGTCAGTACAATTGTCCTACGGGATAACTCGTGGAAAAGAGGAGGATATATCAGAATTTATTAGGCAGCAACTATCAACGACATTCTAATTTTGCGTGCATACCATGGACGTTGAAACCCGAAAGGCTTCTTTGCTATGTCAAACCGTCTGCTCAGCCAAGCCGCACACTGATCTCAAAGTCATCGTACGTGTGCTCCAAGTTTATTAGCTGTCACTACCGTCTGGGCTCACAGCCTAATCAACTCGCTGAAAGATCGTCGGCTAAGTGGCCACACATAAGCTACGAAATGTTACTCACTTCTCGCAAACAATATACACGTATCTGCATTGTGCCGCGCCTTTCCTCTAGACAACGAGCTCACGTCACGCTAGCCTTAGGCCAGATCCCACGTATCTCTCACGACCGGACAATGTGTTATCTCATGAATAACTGTCTCAACCCGTCAAGCCTTCTCATGGCATGTCTGTGGGAATGCTGGCCGTGCGAAGAGCTTTGAACAAAAGGTAATATCATAACCAGCTTCCAAGTAATCAAAATCTCCAATGCCTTTGGTGGCAAACGCGGCTTTGTGATCGTCCATACAGTGGTCCAATTCATCGCCGCAATTAGCGCAATTGGAGTTGTGGTTATGGACACGAGAACTTCCTCAACGGGCGGTTCATCAAGGACACTTCCGTATTTGAGTATTTGGAGATCTTCTGCTCCGGAGTTAATCACACTTGCCATGACAGTGGTAGGTCTGGCTATGAAGAGTTTGACCTGGAGGGCATGTTCCTCGATGAAAGGGGTCGTTGTATTGGGGATGACGAGAGCGGCTACCGCAGCTGGTAGGATGAAGTAGAAGAGTTTCATGTTGGCTTCAGTAGGGGTTGTAAGACTTGAGAGTTGCCAAGCCAAAGGTTGAACGGTCTGGTGGAATTGAGGAAAGGGGGAACTATTTAAATGTCTTGACGAAAATTCAATTTAGATCTAAGAGAAGCAACCCTGGGCATACATGGCAAATCTGTTCATGAAGCGACCTCGAGAAGAGTGTGCTCTGTGTACCCTGGGATAAGGTCGACAGAAACGGATCTCAAAGAATTAAAAGAAGTACTTGGCCCTGTTGTAGGGTCTGCCCGCTTAAATTTCTTTGGTCCACGGCAGCTCTGGGGAATTTTAGAAGAAAAAGTGGGAGTATTAGAGAAAACCTCTTAGCCTTGGGGCGTCTCCAGCAAACAACACGGTAGAGCATGACATATGCTCGCTCATTTTGCTCTCGCTGAGAACTTCCCACGGCAAAAATTAAACTCCCAAGGTTATGAGGAGAAACCCAGCGACACTTTCCGCTATGGGATCAATGTTGGCGTACGCTTAGTCATCTATCATCTAAAGCCGCTTCGGCGTCATTCAAGTCCCTTTCCCGTTCCCCTGGCCTGCTCCAGTACCTATTCAATCAACGCCTTTGCTCCTATATCCAACGTTGCGAATCCGACCCTATCTCTGCTATCTACTAGTCGATGAGACTATATATAGTCCCTGACACCAACTCAAAGCGGAACACTGATGCGCCGAATGAGTCGGAGCTTCTGTTGGGTGGACGGGTTTCTCAGCCAATCAGGGCTCGACTCCTACCCTGCAACGGATATAGGTCACGTGAGCGGATACTCGGAGAGACTCATGACCGGACCATCGTTCTTCCACCGTCTTCAGAGTCGGGCGGTTATGAGGACATCATAGTACAGATATGCGATCATCAAGGCTTTGATGACGACCAAGCATCGGTGAGCAAAATGAAATCATCTCGCCTCCTCAGCTACTACGCCCCAGCAAGAGGCAGTATATATCTCAGGTTTTCCGTTCAGCGTCTCATCACTGTCATCAGTTCGCACTTGCTATACCCCCTTCAATATTATCATATCCTTTACGCGCAGTTCATTTACCCTATCTACGCCCCATCAACCCAAATCCAGCCCAGCAGCTTTGAATCAACGACTATATAGCTAAGCCGAAAGGAACCATGGAAGGACCGAAGAACCACGCCGCCTACCTCATCGACAGACAGAACAAACCCCTGGAAGTCCGCTCAGCCTTATATACTGCCCCAGGGCCCAACGAGATCGTTGTCCGCGCAAAGGCCGTTGCCATAAACCCCATTGATCTTGTTATGCAAACCGCCGCCAAGCCGGCCTTCTCTTACATCTCCAATGAACATATACTCGGTCACGACGTTGCCGGCGAAGTCTACGCAGTTGGTTCCTCCGTGTCCGACTTTAAACCAGGCGACCGCGTTGTCGGTCACGCACTCAGCTTTGATAAGAGAAGTAAGGGAGCGAGTGAGGGTGCATTCCAGCAGTACGTGGTTTTGCGGGACGGACTATGTGCGAAGATCCCAGATTCTCTGCCCTTCGAAAACGCTTGTGTCATTCCACTGGGTCTTTCAACAGCAGCGTGCGGCCTGTTTCAGAAGGATAAACTGGCACTGCATCTACCTCGATCACCCAGAGTCAAAGCCAATGGCGAAACAGTGCTGATATGGGGTGGCTCGACGAGCGTGGGAAGTAATGCAATACAACTCGCGCGTGCGGCTGGGTATACCGTCATCACTACATCCTCGCCTAAGAAATTCGACTACGTGAAGAGTCTGGGTGCCTCTGAAGCGTACGACTATTCCGATCCAAGCACGCCCTCGAAAATCATCACAGCCCTCAAAAGTACAAAACTGTCAGGCGCCCTGGCCATCGGCAACGTATCCCTCGAAGCCTGTATCACTATCCTCGCCGCGCTGCCGAATGCTCGCAAATTCGTCTCGCAGTGCAGTTTCCCGCTCGACATGACATCCAAAGCACCGGGCCTGTGGGATTTGCTTAAGGTAATGGTGGGTTGGAACGCAAAAATGATGATCACAGCGTGGAGAAAAAGTGTGAAAACGGCAATGGTCAACGGGAGCGATGTTGGGTGGGATGAGGTAGGAATGAAGGTGTATAGGAACTTCCTTGAGGGTGCGCTGAAAGAGGGCGAGTTTGTGTGTAAGCCGGAGCCGAAGGTGATGGATAAGAGGGGGCTAGAGGGTGTAGATAAGGGATTTGGTATTTATAGAAGGGGAGTGGAGGGGAAGATTGTTGTTGCGCTCTAAGAGTTCAAGTATTCGTCTCCTGATTAGGTCCGGCGGTCTAATCCCCATTTCCTATGTACTAATCCCTTGTAATCACTAACGAGATTTCATCTACGTTCAACGTTGGGATTCCAGTGTGATGATATCAATGAGCTGGTCACACGATTAGGCAGCACATTGTGAACGGGGAAAGGAGAGTCGGAGCATTGGCGCCCGACATTGTATACTCTGGCAGCAATGCATGCTAGTACAAAAGGCCCATAAAAGTACTAGGGAATTCTACTTTTGCTTATATATACCCTTCCCAACAGTACTCTCGGACAATGGTCACCATGACATCTAAAGAGTTCATTCCCGAGACAGTAGTCGCTGCCGCCCGCTGCTTCGCCGGCACCTCCACCGCATCCTGCCACGATCTCGCAACGATCTCCTTGACAGAAACCATCCTGTCCGCCATAAGCTTCACCATCCCCGTCTTCCTGCGATACATTCAGGTGTCGACCCCTGCACTCGAAGGTCTCCTCCACTCCATCCTCCAAACCATCAACCGTGATGTCGTCCCTTGCCGCCAAGAAGACACATACTGTGTTGTGCTGGTCGGAGCTGTTGTCTTTCTCGTCTACGCCATTCTCCAGGAGAGTCTTTTCAATCTCAGCCTAGCGCAATCTGGCGTCATGATTCAATTCTTGGCGGATTTTCTGTGCGAAAATTATGAAAAGCAAGTCATGGGAGAAGTGGTCTTGGAAGAGTACAAGAGGCTTAAGGATGCAGGGATGGATGCCGAGGGTTTGGAGCGTGTGCTGGTGCTCAGTTGGATGTTGAAAGAGAAGATTGGGGTGGTGTATGTGGGGAATGGGTTGCCGCTGAACGAGTATTGGAGTAAAGACGACGAAAATGAGAACTTTCGTCTGATATAGAAGACGAATATAGCATTAGCCCACGCTTGTCCACGCCTGAGGCTCACTTTACGATGATGGATAACAGCTGCCTGCTCTCGCCTACTCCGTCTCCATACTACCGTCAGGTACATGCGCAGTACTTCCTCAAGCCTGGACGTTCTACGAAATTCGATAATGCCAAAGTAAACGTGCGTCCAGATTCTCTAGTAGTTGAGACACTTTCAGGGCTGCTCGTACAAGTCGAGGAAGGCGTCACTGTTTCTTTTGAAGCTGGCCGCACGGATGAAGTGATTATCGAGGAGACCCGTGGCTTCCGTCACAATGTAGCGGTCACGGTTGTCCTACCTCCTGGTCATGAGTATACCATCGGCGAGGTGCTTTCGGTTGAAGACGACGAGCGAGTGCCAGGGTGGACGAAGGTTGTGACTCCGAACGCGATTGTGTGGGTCGGCAACGGTGCATATGATGTTGAGTATGATCGCCACGGTAAGTCAGTTGTCGCCAAGAACGTGTTTTGCTGAGAGGAATGAGGTAAGGAAGGCACCTAGTGGTGTAAGCCGTCCAACGCAAACAGCAAGACGACTGTATTATGGTAGTGCATGTGAGGTCGCATACTAGAACACTCGGAAAATGAAACATCTCAGAGTATTGGTAACAATACAAGCAACATCGAACAATGAAACATCGCAATCAGTTTGTCAATTGCATGTTCTACTTCCAAGTCTTACATATTTCTCCTGCCCTATTATTCTCAACCCTGTCGGGGTCTCCCAATCCAGGAAGCTTCATTCAGCAACTATTCGCGTTATTTCACACTTATCCTTCATCCTCTCCAAGGCCCTTTGTTCAGTGACAGTGGTCGTCTCTAGCCTTGCGGCCATCAAAATTCAGACTTCGACAATCCCGGGACATTTATGAGACCCTTGACAGCCGACTTCAGCCCTCCTAAACCGCTTCCTTTTGAAGCCTTCTTCTGCGTCATAAGAGCTTGTTCTGACAACCAATATCCTTCTTCCTTCGCCTTTATGAGGGCGAGCCTGACCCTAGCTGGGCTTTGATATTCCGGGTCATTGTGTCCCAAGCCGCAATCGCACGACATTGGCGGAAGCGTCATTGGATCTTTATAGGACCACCACAAACGTATGTCGGCGGCTCTGGGGCGATCCGCGGCCTCCTGGCTGAGCATGTAAGCACAAAGCTCAATAATTGTGCAATGCCATGCAGGGCTGTCTCCCTTTTGGCTTTGATCCTTCATCTGTCTGCATATTTCCTGCATTCTCCGCCCATGATGCTTCATGTACGTCATCTCCGGCATCTCGTGCCCTGGTAAGTCGAGGGGCACACCATAGCAGCCAATTGAAAGCATCTCGAGGAAGACGACACCGAGCGCAAATATAGCACCAGAAGATTCCCTTCCACCTTCCGGAGGGCTATATTTGAGATATCCATGGCCCCGGTACGGAGAGTAGCTAGTTGTGGTTGCCTCCAAATAGACCCTTTGTTCCGACCTCTCGATTCTGGTCTCTGGACAACCCAGGAAGATGGTTTCATCTTTGACAAGTATTTGCCATGGTCTGACATCTTGGTTGTTGATCCCCTGGTCATGGCAATATGCCAGAGCGCTGATAAGACAGCCGTACCATTTTGATACCATCCGCTGGAGTTCGGATTGCTGTTTTTTCTTTAGGAGGTCTGCAAGAGAACCATCCGCACAGGGATCCATGATTACGAAGTAGGTGTCCTTGTAGATGTAAGTCATGACTGTCCGAGTGACGTGTCGGTGGTCGGTCTCCAAAAAATCTGGGCTGTCATTTTGGACCTCGTGGCTCCTAACGCTCATCCGAGAAAGCCGGACAGATTTGCATGCGAAAATGCGATTTTGATACGGAACCAGAACACCTTCGACTTTCTCGACTTTACTGTCCGAGCCATAGGCAATCAGCTCTAGCTGTCTGAACGGGATATCGGTCCTTCGTTGGTGCACAACAGGCGATATAGATATCCCATGCTGTGGACCTTCAGGGCCTGTCGCAACCTTGATGTGGTTCGGATCCATAGTGACAGATTCCGTGCCCTATTTTGCTAACTCTTTATGCGGGACGTACAGCATGGATCGGTTTGTGGACCTGGAGTTGGAGAGCAATGAGCTGAAGAGCAATCCAGTGGAGAGTGCGGCTGAGCATTGAGGTCTATTTCGCTGCAGGCTAGCGTCCGCCAGCCATTGGCTTGCCTTTTCTAGCCCGCTGCATTTTAGCGACAATGGCTGCCGAACGTCGCTCGAGTTCAGCCTCCTGGAGCTGTTCAACTTCGTCACCGCGATCCTTGCAATAACATGCCATGCGATTTGCTTGCTTTTTCTGTAATGGAACGCCAAATATTGTTTAGTCAAAGCCGCGATGACTCCCTTGCGTCGTTGACATATAGACCTCCACCCTTCCGGCGACCAGGCTTGATAGACGTGCTGGCCATTATCCATCTTCCCGTGAGTGTGTACGAGACGCGGGACGCATGCAGGCATCGAATTAATCATGTTAAACCTAGGGCAAAGTCGAAGTACTTGCTGAGCGTATAGCGGATGATGAGGTTGTAGACTGGCTGCATAAGGTGAGTGGTGACAGTTTCCAGCTTGTGGCTTTTCAAAGGACGAACAATACGAACTGAGATGTAGCCAGGGGACGATAGCATTCTTCATAGATCGAGATTCCTGTCAGTGATGTTCCGAGCCGACGATTCATTCGATAAGAGCCGAACTTACCAAGCGCATAGCTTAGGACCCGATCCAACATCAAGTCATTCGGGATATCAGTCCCAGAGATTCATCGGACAAGACAATTACCCTGTTCATTGTTTGCCTTTTCGTCTCGAAGCGTACAACCTCATAGAGGAGGAGTTCGGTCTCCCCACTGCAACCCCTTCGGCGTTCGTATCGGACCGCCCGCATTTCCAGAAGTACATTATGCACAGAGGCACGCAGTTAGAACGCTGCCTAGGTCAGTACAGACCACTTATTTGTGTTGATGCAAACCAGTGACTCATTAATTTCCAGGCTTCACAATGCGTCTCTCATCCCGTGGAATCCTAGAAATAGACGCCTGTGTTTCAATTTCGTATTGCCCCAGTACCGGCGCGGTCAACGCTTTACTTCAAGGCTTCACTAGCGAGCAAGAACTCGAGATTGCAGAAAAGTTGAAAGAGCTCGCGAAGTTAACAGGGCACCCGCTACTCTTACCCGTCCTCCTCGTGGAATTGAAGCTTTCTTACGTGACCGAGGAAGAGAACAATTTATGGGTGAACCTTGTCCAGGTCGAGGGAGAGAGTAAGCAGACCGGAGCCCCAGCTGTGCGGCTCAACCGTTCGGAAGCATATTGCTTTAGGCCTGTAGACACCAGGTCGGCGGTCGATCCGAAGGCGGAGCAGGAGCTGCTAGATACCCAGTTCAAGAACATCTCGGTTGGTGTGATAGGTGTCATTCAGCGCACCACGTATGCTGAAACGCATGCGAAAACTCTGCTGCTCATGATCGCTGAGATAAGAAAGAGTATAGTGGCTGTAGACGAGGCTGCCAGCAGACACGGATCCGACAAGATCAGACTCATTGGGGAAATGCTATCCGAAAAACTTGACTTCCTCGAGCAGGGTGTCAGCGTGGTGATGGCCGACATTGCCTTCGTCGAGAAGCGTGCGCAGGCGCAACAAGCAGCGGTGTATAACTTCATGGCGCAGCGCGACGCAAAAGTCCAGCGCGATCTTGCAGAGCTATCCAGTCAGATTGCCAAAGCTTCGAGACGAGATAGCTCTGCAATGAAGAGCATCGCTGTGCTGACGATGGTTTTTCTTCCGGGCACCTTCATGGCGGTTTGTCATCTCCATCCTTGTCCCTGGAAACGTAATTGCTGACAAGCTTCAGACCTTCTTCGCAATGCCTACACTCGATTTCAGTCAGAACTTCAGGCTTCCTTCGGCCAGGCAAAGTTTCTGGCTGTATTGGGCAGTCACTGTACCTTTGACCGCGGCAGTCCTTGCTGCCTACGTCACGTTCATTTTTGTAGCAGACAAAAGGCACGAAAATGGAGGGAAGAAAAAAGGACAAGAGTCCTGGGAGCCAGGTCTTTGGAAGAAGAGGAATGGCCGGTTGAAAGGATGGAAAATGTGGTAGGAGCGGTTCAGTGGTGCATTTTCTCGAATAGGTTTGACGCCATCATTCGAATCGTCTTTGGCCGATACCTCAACTTGATTGATTCATTACGAATGATTAAACGCGACACACATATACGGATCATTAAGTCCTCTTCGGCGTACTCCTATCCTTCGCGCCGGGTCCCTCAAACCACTTGTGCGCCCTGAAGAAATACCATGGCACGACTAACAAGAGTAGCCCCCCGTAAAACACTGGGCTCCAGTTGAATGTTTTCGCAGTGACATGCGCGCTATGTGGGAACGCAAGTAATGGCAGGGTGAATATGGTCCAGACCACCGCAATGAGTCTTATTGGCCTCGACCACTTGCCCAGGCTAAAGGGCCCAGGGACATATGTGGGATTGTTTTCGTAGATGCATCGCATCAACACCGGCATCAAGTAGGCCGTCGCACCAGCCAATGACGAGCCGGAGAAGAACGCTTGGAGAGCGGCGGTGGAACCGAGAGAGATGAGGCCGATGAGAGCGAAGATGAGGGAGAGCGCGATGGTGGCGTTGATGGGTGTCTTCGTCACGCGATTGACGTGGCTCAACCACGTTGAGAACGGAAGTGCACCGTCACGGGCGTATGCAAAGTAGATGCGTGTGCTTGCCGTGTTAATGACGAAGACAACACCGAAATTGGACAGAACGGTGCAGAGCCAAAGGAACTTAGTAAAGCCACCATTGCCCATCGAAAGCTGGAGGATGGCGCCTAAGGGCTGCCCGAGCGGTGATTCAAAGATTGCATCAATGTCGGGTGATGCGTAGGCGAGGACCACGTTGAAGATGTATCCGAGGACGACGGTCGATACGCAAGATATCCACATTGCTTTCGGAACCACAACCGCCGCATTCTCGGTCTCCTCGGCTAAATGTGCGGTCGAGTCATATCCACTGATACACCAACAGGGAACTAGAAAGGTAAGAAGGAAGACAAGGCCATCGCTGCTCCAGCCTGTCTGATTATACGAGCTGGTGAAGATCTCTTTGGCCGTCGTGTGTTGATTGTTCTTGCGAGAGTAAATCGGTAGAGCAAACAGGATGACGAAGAACGTGAGGGTGCCCAGCCAGACGAAAACGTTGCTAATTTGACTGAGAATGCGACTTGGAAGGACCATGACCAGGGCACACGCAATTACACATGCGAGGTAGATCAGGTAGGTCTGCCAATCGGTGGGCTCGAAGTCGGGATGGAACATGACAACCAGCGCTTGGATCATGTCTGCCTGTGTCATGAAGAATGAGGCGCCTCCGAGAGCGGCGGACAGCACCATGCACCAGGCCGTCGTCCAACAGGCGATCCTCTTGAGCTTTGGCGGCGCGGCATGATATGTCCAGTAGTACAGTCCCCCTGCGGTCGGCATGGCAGAGCTAAGCTCCGCGAGGGAGAAGACCATGGTAAGGATGAAGGAGGAGGCGGCGAACCAACCCCAGGTCATTGGGAGAAGGCCAAGATATCCAAGGCTGAACCACAGGGTGCCTGTACAATTGTTAGCCTCGCTAGTTGTTGAAGATTTTCAGAATACGCACCACCAAGGCTGGGCAGCAGCCCAAGTCCAGTCAGACAGAAGGCTATCATGGACCACAGGTTGAAGCCTCGCTTCATGTGCTGCTCATAGCCCATAGCGTAGAGACGCTCATCGTCAACGTCGACATGCAGCACCTTGTCATGGTTGCCCGTCTCCACCGAGCGAACCGCCGACGAGAGTCGTTTGGAATCGATCTCATGCGCCATTGCTGTCGATGTTGGCCAGATGGTGGGGATGGAATGGAAAGATGAGGACCGGCAGCAGGCCTGTCAGGCAAGGTCGAAATCGCATGCGTCCTTATACGCGGCTCGCTCTCGCTCCACGAGTTGTGTCGCAAGCCCTCCCAAGCCCACACTGCAGGCATGCGGCGAAGTTTCAAGCCCAGAATTTTTGATTCGCCTTATCTTCGCGGTATTGCTCGGAGCGGCTTAGTCTGGGGAAGGACCCTCGAGGGTGTTTGATAAGCTCGTCGTATCACGGCCGGCAGCGTCATCCCAGAATCATGGGCCCGGCCCGCTTCCGCGACTCGAGCGTGATGCTGCCCGCGGGCCCCGAAAGCCGAGGTCGACGACGACAATGCGGCGACGAATCGAGGTATAGATGGGTGCGGGAAGTATTGAGGGTGGCTGGTGTACGAGCGCAGGGACGACGTTCATTTGAGAAGGCCTGCTTTCGACTAAACCCAAAATGGGCACAACCCCGGCAAACACTCCTGACCCCCTCCCAGGCTGGGCCCAACAACTCCTCCATCGTCCCCTCGTCGAAGTCCGTCGTGGCATCTCCTTCAACTACGACGAGCCCTTCGAAAACTCCTCGGCCGTCGTCTTGACAGCTCCATCCGGCAAAAATGTCGACGTGCGCTTCCGATTGTCGCCAGACAAAAAGTCCCCTGTAGGCGAGAACTCGGACCAGTTTGCGGGCTACGCAACAGCGGGAGTGGCGACAGCAACTCTGCCGACTGCGACAGCCACATGCGTGCCGTACGAATGCACTGTGCATGTCAAGTGGGAACATAGCATCGACTTGGCCCGCCAGTTTGCCACAGATGGCGCGGATATGTACTTGTTGGCCAATGGCGACACCATGGAGATCGGTATGATGGAGATTGACGGGGAGCCAAGGCTGTTCAAAGAATATTGGATCCAACCGAAGGACTGCGATGCGTCGATATACACGGTGGCAGAGAGGAAGGGTGACGCGAAAGACGGTGTGAGGGGTATGGCGATCCGAATGGGCAAGTACTGCCAGGGCATCCTGCAGACCAAGGAGGACATCTGGGTGGAGAGGTGGGAGTTGAGTGGTACTGACTGGGCTCGGGATGAGAGGAGCAACACCGGGGGTACCGACGAGATCCTGCCATGTCGGTGGATGGTTGAAGAGACTCGGAGATTGGGAGAGAGTGTAATGATTCGAGATCACGAATGGGAGGTGACCGAGACACCAGACACTGCATAATCAGAATTGGAAACTCTACTTGCCCCAGCTCTCCGCCGCCTGCAGAACACTGCCCACAGTTGACACCGCACCGAAGATGCCGCCCTCCTCTTGCACGCTTTCAACAGCTGCATCATGCAGTCTCGCCTCTCCAGCCGCTGACGCATCTGAAACCAGCAGACAGTCAAGTCCCATGTCATTCCCATCCCTCATCGTGCTATGTACACATACGTCCGTTGTAACCCCGCAAATGATCAGATTCTTGATGCCTTTAATATCCAGCAACAACTTCAAGTCCGTATGCAGAAATGCACTTCTACCCGGCTTATCGATAACAGGCTCCTCAGGTAACGGCTTCAGCTCGGGGATGATGTCGTGCCCTGGCTCTCCCCTGACCAGGTGTCGACCAAGGGGTCCTACATCGCCGATACCTCGTCCAGATGCATTATTCCGACTTCGTAAGTGCTCTCTGCTGGACAATGTTGAGAGATCTGCTCGGTGGCCTTCACGTGTATGGTATATGGAAAATCCAGCTTTACGAAATGCATTAAGCAGAGATTGGATTGCCGGTATTACTGCTCGTGTGGGTCCCACAGAAAGACCTTGAGAATCGAGATAGCCGCCTGGCTCGCAGAAGTCTCGTTGCATGTCAATTATGATCAATGCAGTTGTCCGCGGACTGAGTGTAGCGTTGTGCGGCCATTGGTAAGGCTGAGCCTCGATGCTGTAGCATCGGGAGGACGCTTGCATAATTGCGGTTTGCGGGCGAAGTGGAAGCTGGTCGAAATAATCTCTTGACATCCTCGATGGATTTCGATATCTCTCGAGACGTGGACGGCTTTCGATGCACGTGGTTCGGCTCGAAACCTTTCGTTTTCCAGTGTGCGCTCAAGTTTGCAAACCCCCACACTATTCTCCGAAACGCCCACGAACCCGGATACTAAACTCCAGGCGGATATCTGCGCTTACCCTTCGGCCTCGGGATCCGCGGACAAACTCTTCTCTTTAGTACGGCACCGGAGACTAGCGCTACGCTGGGGTGCTGTGCAGAAGTCGGCAGCCAACCCTAGGCTTCCCGCATAGCCGTTAACCGTTCTCCAGACTAGCAACACGAGCAACGTGCGCTAGGAGACTGACTACCGAGAAGAAAGTTTCCCCTAGGAATGATAACATCAGATTCAACAATAAACACACGAGGATACCTGGCCCGTCTTTGCCTCGTACCCGAAGTTTCCAACCCACAAACCTACCGCAAGCGTCCAAAATGGAACATAACCATCATTGTTGCAGTAGCCACGGCTGCAGCACCAATGGGTGCCGCAGTTTTCTGCCGTCCGTCCTTCCCAATCCCAAAATGTCCTTTACTAATACCCCAAAGTCGCCCTACCAAAGATGCAGCATGATTTCTTCGTTTCCTCTACTATAATCAATCTCTCAGTCGCACTCTACATGCTCTCTAGGGGCGTTTTCCCGCTCTGGTGGTCTTCTCTCTCCGAGGCTCGCGGTCGGCCCTGCGTGTACCCTCCTCCTTCATCCTGAATACTATTCTGACGGTGGCGTGTGGGCCCAGTACCAGTATCGGTATGCTTGTCACATTCAGAGTGCTAGCTGGTGGTACGGCGGCGAGCGTACAGGCCGTGGGTGCAGGGTCGCCGATATATGGGCTCCGGAAAGGAGGGGCAGGGCGTTGGGCATCCTCTATCTCGGGCCTCTGATAGGACCGCTTGTTGCGCCTATCGTCTCGGGCGCGTCGAGTGAGCGGTGGGGATGGGAGAGTTATATGTGGTTTTTGGCGGCGTATGCTGGGTGTTCCGGAGACGTTGACAAGGAAAGGTGGGGGGCAGCAGTGGCACTTGTGAAGAGTCTAGAGACTCGTCGAATCGGGCATCAAAAACCGTCAAGTCCATCTCGAGCTTGATCCTGGATCCTTTCCGAACATTGACATACCTTCGATTCCCTACCATCGCGCTATTCATCTATTACGCAGCACTAACCTTCAGTTCATTATATGTCCTGAACATATCCGTCTCATCTGCTTTCGTGTCCACTCCGTATAAGTTCTCGTCTCCGGTCATTGGGGCATTATACGTCCCCAGCTCGTTCGGTTACATACTCGTCTCCATCATCAGCGGTCCTTGGATCGATCACATAACAGTTAAGGCTGCCGTGTAAGCCGGTCGATACGACCCTGATGGTAATCCCATCCATCTCCCCGAGGACCATATGCGCGAGAATGCATGGCTATCCGCAACGTCGTATCTGGCTAGCTTGAGTCTTTACGGCTGGACAGTGCGGCGCGGTGTGCAGTGGGTGGTCCCGAGTGTGGCCATGTTCCTATATGGGGCAGGCTCCATGTTGGTGTTTAGCGCGGCAATGACAATGCTTACGGAGTTTATGCCAGGGAAGAGCAGTGCGGGCGCCGCCTTGAACAACCTAGTGCGCAACATTGTTGGACGTGCAGGAGCTGTTGCAGCACAGCCTCTGATCGATGTTATGGGCCATGGATGGTTGATGATGATGGTCGGTCTAGTGGCGTGGATCAGTGGGAACGGGTGTATTGGCTCTTGAGGAGGAATGGGCCGAGTTGAAGAGAGAGGATGGACGGAATTTGAGGCGTTTTCAGGCTGATCAGATCACTAGATGGGTAAACTGAACTCGGAAAGCCCAACAAGATTCATGTAGCCCGTGAACCAGTCATCCACCGCGCCATGCGGCATGTCAAAAGGCCGCCGCATGTCGTCGCCGAGCTGATCGATTGCGCTCGGACTCTGTTCAAACGTCTGCAGGTCGAGATGTTGAGCAGGCAGTAGATGAAGCGGTATATGTCCGTATGCATCGCCATCAGCAGGACCGTGCTGCTTATGTGCCTGTACCGCCTCGACACAAAGCAAGCCAATCCTGTGAAGCACCTCACACAGATTGTGTAGCCTTTCAATATGCTCCGAGAGGTGCTTGCACGGTTCTAGCGATGCTTTGAAGCTTTGCAGCCGCATAAGGTCGTCAAGATCCAAGGTTTCGAGGACGGAGCAGAACATGACGATAAAGGGGATGAACGGCGTGAAGGAGACAGACCTATCACATATCGAATTAGCCTTGCAACATCAGAAGATGCCGAGACCTTACCAATGTGCGTGTGTGACAGCCAGCTTTTCGTTCGCGCTTGCCAGCCTCGCGCACTCTATATGCAAATCCATCGCCTTCCTCGCTACGAAGATGCAATCGTAGCCAAAAGTTGTCGAGGAGTCTTGTGCCCCATCGGGCCCAGGGTCTGGCGGTATCGTGCGGTATATCAGAGTTAGCGACGAAAGAAGCGCTACCTCATCCGACCGCAGCAGCATCGCGTAGATCAGATCGGTGCCGGTCAAGTGTCCTGGATGCTGAACCTCGAACTGCTTCCGCCGCTGGTAAAGAGCATCGACCTCGTAGAGTAAGGACTGTGCGCATGCCCGGGCCGTTTCGATACGTTGCTCTATAGGGCGCTGCATCGCACTTGGACTGAAGAGGTCTTGATACATTTTCCCTTGGACCTCCGCGTGTGTGCGCCACGTCTGTATATTTTCGATGTGATGCCCGAACTCGGGGATGGGCTGAAGCGTGCGTGATAGGGTGATATCGTAGTCCTGCAGAACAGAGGGGCGACCGAGGCGGAGTGCTAAGGCTTTGTCGAGAATGTAGGCGGACCAGAAGAGGATGCTTCTTCTGCTCTTAGCTTCGTCATTTTCGCCTGGCAGATCCTCACAGTGGTATCCAAGAGAGAGGCATAGGTGGCATGCGGTGGCGTTGAGAGGCCAAGCTAGTGATGGCTTGGAGATGTCGATTGCGTAGCTTGCCCCCATTACGAGTGCTTCTACGTTCTCTTTGCTTGCTGGGATGAGAATGTTGATGTTTGCCAGTACCGTCTCCAAGTTGACTCGGCACATCTCACTATAATTTTGAAACTCTGTGCCTCTTTCCGTATCACCGGCGCCCAAAACTACTACTATCTTTTCTTGGAGTATGTAGAAGAGACCAGTATTGACAATGATGAAGCTAGCCTGGGAGAAATCTTCGGTTGGGAAGTAAATGCTTCGACAGTGTTCGGTGAAGTACTCCACGCTCGTCAATGAGGAGAACAGCGAAAATGTCTGGGGTATCTCCTCTTTTAGCTCACGGAGCAATTGAAGGACCGGCTGTATAGGAGGCATGCGCAAATCTCGCAACCCATCTCTGCCAAGGGCTTGTGCGCGTTCGAATCGAACTTCACGCTTCTGCTTACGACTTTGCAACAACTGTCTGAGCGAAGAGAGTGCAGCGTGTAGCTTTGGTCGTGCACTTCGTAAAGCAGGGCGCTCGGCGGCATTCTCGACAAAGTCGCTTGCGAAAGTTGCATGAGCAATCAGAGAGCTGCTGCCTTCAAAATTGGGTGTGGCTTCATCGTCTCGGTCTGGCACGAGCCGCGGAGGATTAAGACTTGTAGATACCTCGACCCGTCTGCTGTCGGAGGGAGAGGCGCTCGGCTGCGAATTCGGAGGTCCGTCATGGCAAGCTGGGCTGGCTGTGGTTAGTATGGATCGGCTGCTATCGAGAGACGAGGTCTCGATACGCCTCTGCGACTGGGCGATATCATGGAGCGCTGATTCGATCCGGCTAAGGCGGTCTTCAAGATGGTCAATCTTCTTCTCATATTGGGTCGTGATTAGGATTCTATGACGGGGTTCCTTGGTCTTCTGTCCTGCGCCTGTGAACGAGCAATGCTGCTTGGAAGTTGTGCAATTTGAACACGGCGTCTGTCTGTCACAGCGGACCTTTCGCGCTCGACATTGGTCACACTACGGTGTCCATGTTAGCTTCCATACTGTAGCTCCCTGGAGGTCTCGAGAGACGCGCTTACCGCTCGGCGAGTTGTTTCGCTAGACTCGATGGACTCCATGTCTACCCGCTTGACCAGAAATTTTTGTACGGAGTCCGCGGGGATTTGTGGGAATAGCTCTCGTCTGACCGAGGCCGTCTGGCTATCGCATTCCTCCACGTAATCCGCTAGCCGCATCGGTCGATGCCCGCGGCGCCCGAGCCCGATCACTGCGCGTTACACGCGTGATAGCTTCGAATGGTTTCACTGCATCGTGTTTAGTACTAAAAGATGTAGATATGAGATGGCAAAAGACCAGTGTAGTCTTCACTCGTGCTGATAAGACTCCATCACGTACTCGGTCGTTCCAGAACTGCCATGGCATCCGCGCTCCCCATTATCGACTTTGCACCCTTCTTGTCGCCTAGTGCGTCGCCGGAGGAAAAGCTCAAAGTCGCCAGAGAACTGGACAAGGCATGCCGAGAAGTTGGTTTCTTCTACTTGAAAGGCCATGGCACCCCAGCAAGGCTGCTCGACGGCATGCTCGCTAATGCACGTGAGTTCTTCGAGAACGCCACACAAGATGAGAAAGACGCCATCGCCATCAAGGCCCGAAGCGAAGGCGGAGACAACGCTCGCGGGTGGTTGAGGGTGGAAAATCCCGAGAAGGGGTCGCATGAGGTATGGCGCCGACGCCAGAGAGTACAACTGTTGTGAACCAACGCTGGAACTGATGCTTGCTATTAGGCTGTCGACTTTTATCGCCCAATTGAAGGGCATGGTCCGCCTTACACGACTGGTATGGGAGAGAACAGATGGCCATCAACTCCAACCGGGTTGAGAAAACTCTCCGAGATGTACATTGCGCGTCTCGAAAACCTCGGCCGCGATGTTATGAGAGCCATGGCTTTGGGTCTTGACGTTGACGCGAGTATCTTCCTGGATCGTGTGGACGAGGCGTTTTGGAACCTGCGAATATTAGGATACGAAGGCAGGAAGTCACGAGCACCTGCACGAGCTGGCATTGGAGAGCACACTGGTAGGAAGGTGCACATGCCCACGTTCCTCATATGTTGACATGGCCTAGACTTCGGTATCCTCACGTTCCTTTTGACCGACTCCACCAAGAACTCGCTGCAAGTGCTTAGCAAGACCGGAGAGTGGATATGGGTTGACCCTATCGAGGTGAACACTTTCATCTTCCATCGCTTGCCTGGGCTGACGGAATTGAGCAGGGCTGCTATGTGTGCAACATTGGCGATATGCTGGCGGAATGGACGCGAGGCGCATACAAGTCGACATTGCATCGCGTATGTCATTCGTCGGACTCGCTGCGCATATCGATACCGTTCTTCTTCGATCCAAACTGGGATGCTTTCATCTCCCCGGTGCTCCCAGATGCTGAAGGTAAATTGCATGCCGACGAAGGCATCCGTTACAAAGACAAGTTCATTCGGTCGGTGGACTATCCACTGTGGCGCGATGCTCCCGATAGCAAGGCTCCGACCTCGTGAAGTGAAAAGAAGGCATCAGTGTTTGACGAAGAAATCACGGAAAATTGCTCAATCGCCTGAACATGTATACATGCAGGCCGAGGTGGGCGATGGGTAACTCTGCACGCGTCTGAATAATGTACAGAAGGTGTATTTTTACAAGCATCTTGCGCATGCGAATCCTACATCTTTCCACCAGTGAGTGCTTCAGTGACTTTCCTGACCCTCTCCGTAGCCAAGCCGATACCTTGTCCGCCTTTGAGTTTCTGTAACTTGTCACTCGCACTTTCGGGAACGGGGCCTGCCCAGGGACTGAGGCCGTTGAAATCCGGCCATCGTGCTGGTTCACCGGTGTTGGTCCAACGAACAGGGTTTTGCTCGTCGCCAAAAGCCTTCTCGATGGCCTCGTCGAGCTGTTCCTCGTTGACAATGAATTGTCTCGCATTCGTATATAAGTCATGCAGGCGTTCCTGCCGCACAGCGTCTTGTCGGGCCATGCGTCGTTGATATGCCTTTTTGCGGGCTTGAGCGATCTCGGTCCGTGGTGTTGTTGGGAGCTTGTCCTCGAGGTAGTCGCGTATTCCTTTTGACACGGAGTCTTGCGTCAACACATCTACTGTCCGTGGAGGTGCCATTGCGAGCGCGCGTCGTTCGGCATAGATGGCCTGTATTTGGGCCATCCGTTGGGTTTCCGTTGTCGTCTTCCGCACATGCAGTTCCTTCACGCCTTCCCTTAGAGCCTCTTTTCTTGAAGTGGCGAGCCGTTGCTTATACAGACGGTAGTCGGCATCGCGGCTGTATGGACTTGGTTCTTTGACGTTCTCCTTCGGATCCTGTGTCGTTTGGGCAACAAACTGTGCCGACTCTTTGGGGATCTTCGACCGTGTCTTGAAGACGTTGCGGGGTATAGGGAGATGACCCTTGACTTGGGGCTGCAAAGGAAAAGTCGGCTGGCGTGGCTTGGGAACATCGATGTAGTTGGGAGATTCGGGCCCTAAGGCTTGTGTCGCAGAGGTCGCGGAGAAGGGGCGAGCATATTGGGCCGTCGGCAGCCCATTGGCACAAGCCACGGCTGATTTCGATGTCGGTAAAGGCCGCAAAGGTATTCGGAGCGGCATCGCGATGGCTGCAGGACGCGCTGAAGGATAGAGGAGTGCTTGCGGAGAGGTCTGCCGCGAAAAGTCGCGATGCCAAGACCAGGCCCGTGCAGAGGCGGGACGAAATTCCCAAAAGTTTTTGTACATGCACAACCAAGTCTCCCACATCCACCCGCCGGAAGCTCTCCCACCCCGTAAACCTCCGTCAGCGCCGCTACCGAGGCAGCGGTAGTTCTGCCACAATATGGGTACCTTCAAGAAAGAAAAAAACAGGAAGGAGCGACAGGGCAAGAGCAACGATGGCATGGGCAATGTAAGATCGCTTGATCTCTGCGGCTTCATGGCGAGCAAAGCTGACAGTACATAGGTCAAAGTCAAGGGAGAAAGTGCGTCAGCCAATTCCTCACCTCTCCGCGCTCGAGCTGACCCCATTCAGACTTTTACCGAAGCGCGAAAAAAGTCAAAGTCCTCAAGCGTCTCACAGGCGGCACCGCACAGCGCAATGCTGCCGGAGAGATCACCAAAGCGGCTGTCTACCAGAGCCGAGATGCTCCCGTCGCTCGCGTCGAACCCAACAGGAAGTGGTTCGGCAACACCCGCGTTATATCCCAGGATGCCCTCGATTCCTTTCGCTCTGCCGTCCAGGCCCAAGCCTCGGATCCTACCACGTTCCTCATGAAGCGGAACAAGCTACCTATGAGTCTGATTGAGGAGAAGAAGAATGTGAACGGGTTGAAAGAACACCGGGCAAAGATCACGGTGGAAGGGCAGCCATTCGGCGACACATTTGGGCCCAAGGCACAACGAAAACGGCCGAAGCTCGATTTCGACTCAATCGAAAGCCTGGCGGGGCGAACTGGCGATATGCACGATCAATACGTGGAGAGACTGGAGCAGGCGAGGCTCCTGGCTGGGACGTCAGGAGAGGCAGAAGCAGATGGCGAGCTCACGACAGCCCGAGAATCCATCTTTTCCAAGGGCACCAGCAAACGGATATGGAACGAATGTATGGTCATCTAGCTCGCGTACAAAACGGCCTGCTAACGAAAAAAAGTATACAAGGTGATTGACTCCTCGGATGTTATCTTGCGTAAGTAGCTCCTTGAATTAGTCCCGCACGGCCACCAGTAGATTCGAAAGCTGATGCGAGAGCAGACGTCCTCGATGCTCGAGACCCCATTGGAACGAGGTGCAACAGCGTCGAGAAATATCTCCGAACAGAAGCACCACATAAGCACCTTGTCTTCGTTCTGAACAAGGTCGATCTGGTGCCTAGCCGAGTTGCCGTAAGTTTTGACTCTGCTACCCTCCAATGCCTTTCCGCCGTCACAGGCTCCTGGCCTCCCCATCGATAAGTCAAGGATCTTTCCCATCCCCATGGATCGATCCTGTTACATCTTTGGGAGATCGATGAAGACTCGCTTTCCCGCTGCCGTCTTGGTGTGCGGTTTGATGGGCTTCCGTTTTGGTCGCCCGTCGCTAGAGTCCGAAGTGTCCCGTTGTGAGTTGAGAAACGCCGCTTTTTTGCATTTCATGGCGGTCCTCTTAGTAACGTTTCACACATTACCTATCACAAATTCAAATGGTTATTCGGCGCATCGAGACTAATACATGCGCCAGGCCGCTTGGGTACGACACTTATCGAAAGAATTTCCAACGTTAGCATTCCATGCTTCAATAACAAACAGCTTCGGCAAGGGCAGCTTGATCTCGCTTCTTCGCCAATTCAGTACCCTCCATTCCGACAGGAAGCAAATTTCGGTCGGCCTCATTGGCTATCCCAACGTGGGAAAATCCTCAATCGTCAATACACTTCGCAGCAAACGAGTGTGCACTGTCGCACCTATCGCTGGGGAGACAAAAGGCAGGTACCCTGCCGCTGTACGCGGTACCCATTCGTGACGGCTCTACTAACATCCGCACAGTATGGCAGTATATCACATTGATGAAGCGCATATACCTTGTAAGTGATGCTCGAATTACTCGGCGATATCCCAGACTAACGCTTGCGCAGATTGATTGCCCCGGTATCGTCCCGCCGAATCAGAACGATAGCGATGAAGCTCTCCTGCTACGGGGTAGTGTCCGAATCGAGAATGTAGAATATCCTGCGCAATACGTCGAGACTGTTCTCAAACGAGTCGAACCAAGATACCTACAAAGAACGTACGATGTAAAGGACTACGATGATGCAACTGGCTTTCTGGAGCTTTTGTGCAGAAAGCAAGGCAGGTTGCTCAAAGGTGGTGAGCCGGATCTGGACGCCTGCGCAAAGATCGTTCTCAACGACTGGATACGGGGAAAGATTCCATGGTATACACCACCACCAGCGCGAGAAGCGGAGGGCGACAGTGCCACTCCCGTAATCGAGGGTCGAGAGGGAAGGTTGGGTGAGATGAGCAAGAAGAGGAAGCGAGGCGCCGAAAGTGAGACAACGGAAGGTCAGGTCGCACCTAGTGAAGCTCTGGGCGAAGCCAATGATACTGCAGAAGAGAGCGATGATGACTTCGAGGGGTTCAGCGACGATGATGGGCTTGAGCTTCAAGTTGGCGAGGAGAGCTCTGAAGAGGACAACGAGCAGGTTGGAGAGACCGACTCCGTTGTCGAAGCAGGGGCTAGCGAGGATGAAAAAAATATAGAGGAGGAAGTTGCCGCTATATCAGCAGTACTTTCGGAAGAGAAAACCCGGTAGCAAGGGGAGGCGAAGGAAATAAAAGATACCCATGACATGCCGTTCACGATTACCAATTGAAGATCCATTCGACGAGTCTTGACACGCGCATTCGATACCTCACCCAGCAAGCCTCTCCGTGTCCATGCCCTCGCTTCTATAGAATCCCAAAGCCTCGATCATAGGTTTATCATCGAAACGATACAGATACACCGTCTCCCCATCGCCCGCAAAATGCTGATACGAATACCAGGAGGGTACACAGAACGTATCACCTTGTTTCCACTCGAACGTCCGCTCATCGATCATAGAATGTCCACTGCCAGCGATGACATGATACACGCACGACGTAGTTTCCCGACTAACGTGCGAGGACTCCCCCGCGCTGATGCGCTCTGCTGATGGACCGAGGGTCTTGCTCACTTTTCCATCGTTAGCAAGAACAGGCACGCTGCAGACGTCACTCACCATAACTCCCATCACCCTTCCGATACTCCTTCCTCGCCCACACCCCCTCCATGCTATCAAGCGCCTCCTTCATCCTACTCCACGGAAACACAATCGGACTCTGGCTCGTATCTACGTCGTCCGCCGGGTATCTCTTATCTTTGTAATGCTCTACAAAATGCACGGGAAAGAACTGAAAACATGGCAGATCCAGTCCATCAAGCCATATCATTGGACCCGAGCCATCCTTCCCATGGTCATGCCAGTTCCACGTCGGGGTGAGAATGACATCACCACGATTCATCTGGATGCGCTTCCCATGAACGGCAGTGAAGCCGCCGTTGCCTTCGATGACGAAGCGCATGGCGAAGGCGGTATGTCTATGAGCTGGGGCTGTTTCATTGGGCATGACGAGCTGGAGACCGGCGTAGAGGGTGTCGGTTGTGTAGGGTCCTTCTGTGACTGTTATCAACGTCTTACTCATCTTGCTGATGGGGTTGCTTTGCAGACCTCTTTCCGGGTTGATCAGCATCAGCACCCTTCGTTCTGCGTCCTTCTCTTTGACCAATTCACCGGCCCGCACGAGATATGGGCGCACATCATCGTAGCGCCAGATGTGCGGAACGCAGCGCGGGTTTGGTTTTGGTGGGTTAAAACGAGTCATCTGCGGCCACAGGGGGACTGCATTGTGCTTCGAGGCTCCTTGGATGACATCTTCGAGGGTTTCTATGCTCGGGTTGGTGCCATTCGTCGCCATGTTGGCAGTAGGAATTCTGTGCACGTCGGACTATGGCCCGGATTATGGTGCTCTGGTGAATATGTCGACTAATCTCGAAATCATCAATCAGCAACTCGTCTCAGCGTTGCATTGGTCTTAGTATATACACCGAGGCTGCCCCAAGAGTACGATGTCACGCGCATCGGTTCCCCGCAAACCCCAGCTTTTGGCCATGCAGGCGGTGATTGGTCAATTGGTTTCCGCTGCTAAGAGGGGTGTTTTCCGTAAGCTTACTCCATCCACCGGAGCTTCCTTGAAGATGGGCGTTCCATGGTGTTCGCTGCGACTCCTCGTATTGTTCTGTCGCTATTGAGATGGACGATAAATCAAGAGCAATTGAGAAGTGCAGGAGACACATTGAGTCACTGTTGAGTTCAACGGACCATAGTGGACTACGAGCAAGTATCAGTCACATCTCGAGTACAGCTGCTAATGTTAAATAGGAGACTTCATATCCATCGCAAAGTCTGGACTTTCTTCTTGGCAAGCGTCAATCACAGCAGTATGCCACTATTCAACGTAGTGTTTCGACCGTACCTTCCAGAGTCCCTTCAGAGCAGGCAAAAGTGAAACTCAACATCATCATCGCCGGCGCTGGCTTAGGAGGCCTCGCAACAGCCATCGCTCTCTGCCGTCGCGGGCACAAAGTCACCGTCTTCGAAAAAGCTCCCGTCATTTCCGAAGTCGGCGCAGGCATCCAAGTTCCGCCCAACTCTTCGCGCCTTCTCTTGCAATGGGGCCTCGGTCCGTACTTGGAAGGGAAGGCCGTCGAGCCCGAAGCTGTGCGCATGCGACGATGGCAAGACGGGAGCGTCTTGAGTATCACAAAGCTGCGTCCGGATTTCAGGGAGAAATATGGAGCGCCGTACTGGGTCGTGCATCGAGCAAATCTGCAGATGGGTATGCATGAGCTCGCCACAGATTTGGGTGTCGATGTCAAGGTGAACAGTGGAGTAGCGGCCTATGATTCCCAGGAAGCGAAGGTTGTGCTTGAAGATGGAACCGTCCATCGTGCAGACCTGATAATCGCCGCCGACGGCATCAACTCAAAAGCCCGCGCCGTCGTCCTCGGAGGCAGCGACCAACCGCCCGTAGCACCCGGCTATGCAGTCTATAGAGCGGTCGTGGACACAGAGGTGATGAGGAAAGACCCAGACCTGTCGTGGCTACTCGACATTCCGGGGCAGAATTTCTGGTAGAGTGGCTCCTTCCTCTTTTCATCTTCCCCTCTCACCACTCTCAACCCCACCCCCCCCGGAGCATCTTCGTAGTCACTATAGCTGACAAGTCTGCAGGCTAGGCGACCAACGACACGTAGTAACATATACCATCGCAGGGGGGCGGACTTTCAACATGGTTCTCTCGCATCCCGAGGAATCCGACCCAGCGAGTTGGAACCAAGATACCGCGGTGGAGGACATGAAGCGCCACTTCCAAGATTGGGATCCTCGTCTCGTGAAGGTCATAAACCTGATCCCGAAAACTTTGAAGTGGCCGCTGCTTTCTGGGACGCCGCTCAAGAATTGGGTTTCGTCGTCCGGGAAGGTGGTGATTCTGGGTGATGCGGCACATCCCATGGTTCCGTACATGAGTGAAGGTGCAGCCATGGCTGTGGAAGACGGCGCCGCACTTGCTGAGGTAATGTGTTTGATAGAGCGACCAGAGCAAGTACAAGAGGCGTTGAGGGTTTTTGAGAAAGAGAGGATACTGAGGACGGGGCAGATGCAGGAGGCGAGCTTGGTGAATGGGAAGCTGTGGCATTTTGCGGACGGTGAGGAGCAGGAACAGAGAGATGGGGCGATGAGGAGGGAAATGGAAGATGTCGGTGTAGTAGACAGCCCGAATCAGTGGAGTGATGAGGTTACAGCGGGTTGGGCTTACGGGTATGAGGCCGCGGCCGAGATGAGGAGGGTTTGGGTCGAAAGGAAGGGTGAGGAATCGAAGCTGTGAACGGAGGGCAGTCCAAGCCGTAGTTGCCAGGGCTTTGTAGGATTCGACCCACAACAATCAATAGAATGCACCATATGCTCCGTATGTACAAGCGCTTTTCATATCTTCACACCTCATCTAAGCTTCGCCCTGCAGCGGCTGCCCCATACCACCCATAGTGACCATCTTCGTAACCGTATACTCCTCAATCCCCATACTACTTCCCTCCCTGCCGAATCCACTCTCCTTAACCCCACCGAACGGACTTGCCGGATCCGAAATCAAACCGGTATTCACACCCACCATACCGACTTCCAGCGCCTCAGCCACACGATACACCCTTTGGATGTCCTTGCTGAAAAAGTACCCTGCAAGACCAACCTCCGCTGCGTTAGCCAGCTTAACGACATCGGCCTCGGTCTTGAAGGGGAAGAGCCCAGCCACAGGGCCGAAAGTTTCTTCATGTGCGAGCGCCATGTCAGCCGTCATGTCGCGAATGACGGTGGGCTGGAAGAAGTTTGGTCCCAGGTCGGGCATCTTTTGGCCGCCGATGAGGACTTTTCCGCCCTGCTTGACGGCGTCTTGGACGTGTGCTTCGACTTTTGATACGGCGCGGTCGTGGATGAGGGGGCCGTGGGTTACGCCTTCGCCGTAGCCGCCGCCGACCTTGAAGCCCTTGACCTTCTCCGCAAACTTCGTCGCGAATTGGTCGTAGATGCCACTCTGGACGTATATCCTGTTTGCGCAGACGCAGGTCTGACCTGAGGAGCGGAACTTCGATGCGATGGCGCCGGCTACCGCTGTCTCGAGGTCTGCGTCGTCAAAGACGATGAAGGGGGCGTTGCCACCGAGTTCGAAGGAGAGTTTCTTAAGGGTATTTGCGGATTGCTTCATAAGGAGCTTTCCAACACCGGTGGAGCCCGTGAAGGAGACTTTTCGGACGGTCGATGATGAGGTGATGGTCTCGCCAACTTCGGGTGTGTTCTTCAAGGCTGTGATGAAGTTGACGACGCCCTTGGGGATGCCTGCGCGGTGGGCGAGCTCGGCAAGGGCTGCGGCTGTAAAGGGTGTCTCGCCAGGGGATTTTGCTACCACTGTGCAGCCCGCTGCGAGGGCCGGGCCGATCTTGCGTGTTATCATTGCGGCGGGGAAGTTCCATCTGATATTTCATTAGCCTGTCACCGCTCCTGTAGTGTCGTAGGCGCTCTCACGGTGTGATCAAGCCGCACACGCCCACGGGCTCCTTGATAGTAAACACCCTATTCCCGGCAATGCTGGCAGGAATCGTATGTCCGTAATGCCTGGGCGCTTCCTCTGCAAACCACTCGTAGAAGTTGGCTGCGTATGTGACTTCGCCCTTCGCGTCCGCGATTGGCTTCCCATTTTCCCATGTTATGAGTTTCGCGAGGTCGTCGGCGTTATCGATCATAAGCTGGTACCACTTTCGTAGCATGCGAGATCGTTCGCGGCCGGTGGTCTTCCGGAAAGAGGGGAGAGCTGCGGCGGCGGCTTCGATTGCGGCTTCGGTATCGCTCTTGTCCATCTCGGGCATCGTGCCTATGACTTTGCCGGTGGCAGGGTCTGGCAGTAGTGTTAGGCTGGCCTGTTAGCTGGCGGCGGTCTTGATGCGTACCTGTGACCTCAAACGTCTTCCCAGATTTTGCGCCAATCCATTCTCCGTTGACATATGCCTGCTCCTTTAGGAGGGACTTGTCGTTGAGCTGGCCCAGCCGTCAGTAACCACAGCCCAGGAACCGCGCCGCCTCAACTGACTGGTGGAACCGAATGACCCATGGCGTATGTCCTTTGAATTACTGTCGGCAGGGCGGTTCTCCGTGTCTGTATTCTGCCTTTGAATCCAGGCTGTCTCGCAATCGCTCGTGTGGCAGCAGCGAAGGACCGCATAATGCCCTTTTGTTCCCCCAGGAGAAAGCCCCTTATAAATCGAACACGACTCTAGCGACAAGACAGCGGCGACACCTGCTCCAAAGTGGGTATTAGTCGGGGTGCCAAGTGCGATTGATAGGTGGTAAAGTGGGAGCGGACATCTCCAACCTTCTGGAATGACGTTTGCGGTAGCTCACCGAGCTTGGAGCTATGATGCGGGGCAAAACCTCGGGCGTCTTCGGGGTACCGAGCTATCTGCTTGTATGCCTGACGTATGGAGGCACCAAATTGCTCAGATGATGAGTATGCGAGCCTGTCATTTTGAGGGAGCTGCTGCTTTCAAATAAGTTTTGATGAATAGGGCTGCTGCTGAGCAAGACGCGTCTATGGCGTTTGCGGCGTAGAACCAAGCTGCATTGCAGCCACAACCGAGCATGGTGCCCCAACTTTGTTTAGATCTAGTCGCTAGCCGGAGAAATTTCTTGGTGGAGCTGCACAATCATCGTGACATGTGCAGATCCTTCAGGCCCTCGTGGTGTCCAAAGGGTTCTGTATACCATCCGGCACCCGTGTTGACCCACCCTACCACGCCCATCGTCCCTTCGATGTATAGAACCCCTTTAAGTAGCCTACGGCCGAGCTACGAGCTTGTCAACACTCCCTCCTGAAGGGTATGCGCGAGCGCTTCTAGCCTACCCTGCCTGGAGCCGTCGATCTCGTTCCTTGTACCAATCCTTCCACCGTTCCTCGCTGGGAAGGTTAGCGTCGCGCCATTTCTCCTTTCCAGATACCTCCAGGGCAGGAGGAGCCTTCTTCTCGAAGAGCTTATGGTACCATTTCTTGGGCGGTACTCGAGCAGCGGCGGAAGCGGGCGACGGCATGGGACGGTCGCGCTGCGTTCGACCTGGCGTAAAGATAGAGTATCTTAACTTAGCCCAGGTCTTGTGGGATCACGGCTTCGGCGCGTCGTCGTTTGTGTGCGTTGGCGTTGGGTATTTGTTGTCAAAAAGGGGATCAACGGTTCAGTGCGCGTCGAGCGGGAGTGGAGACGAAATCATACGTTCCATCTGGCTGGAAAGGAAACAACATGAAATTATGCCTAACAGGCAGGCCCAATGCGTCGCTTTCAAGGTCAAATCAAAATCCATCGCTGCAGAGGCTGTTCAGGATCAGCCTCGCTGGGCGATGATCACCAGGAGGCCGTGCTGACTAAGGCAGAGCAAGGCTGCTTTCTCCTCGCCACTTCCCAAGCATCCCATCCGAAACCGCCCACCTCAAAACCGTTCCGACATCGCGAAGAGCAAGGAAAGATGAGGCCACTCAATCTCGGAAAGCCGCCTGACCTCCAAGAGGAGACAGCGCCCATAGAGCAAGCAGCATCGGTGCCAGAGCACTAACCGCCCGAAGATTAAGCAGCGTAGTGACGGCACTAAACACCGTTCTACTACTCAACGGGTTTTCGAGACTAAGCACCGAGATGCCATACACCAATCGCCACCCTGCTATGACTTTCAACAAGTTTCCAACGATAGCGGCGAAGATGATCGGAAAGATTGTCGGGCCGTACTTTGCTGCTGTCCTAAGCTTCGGTACCGGATCGATGTCGATCTGCTTGCCGTCGTTTCGTGCGACTAGGCAGGCGAAGACGAGAAAACACAAAGGCGGTACGATCAGAAAAATATTTGCCAACAGCCATAGGAGTATCGAGGAGAGCGGACGCGTGGGCCTGGCGGTGGGAAGTGCTGGATAGTCCTCCGGCTTCGCAAGGCTGCCATGACGACAGGTTCCCGTCGGTGACCCAATCAGTGTCTCGTAAGTCTCATTCTTTTCGTATGGGTCCTCTTGGATCTCCGCCATGATAGCTCAGATGGGATGCCAGGAAGGCAGAAGGAAGGGCTACGTTCGCAATGGCTTGCGTGGAGCTCGATAGTATACGAGGGTATGTGACTGAGATGAAAGCCGATGAAATGTGTGAGAGTGAGAGATTGTCGCTACCCTATATTGCATGTTAACTTTATGGTCAGCTTTACTAAATGAGCAGTAATATGGTCTGTTGAGTATGGAACTGCAAGCAGCCGTTCCCCACAAGTTGGTCGCGCCACTGGTGGGCATGCACGTAGGCCTGGTCAGTTACCTCTAGTGCGACTTGCCTGAGGAGGTATTTTGTGCTACAGAGAAGACTAAATGGATTGCCAATAGATTAGCGCCTGTGCCTGTTCGATGTTGCCTTGCATTGCAAACTCGACCTACTAGAACTCAGCACGATCAATTAATAGGAACAGGGAGGCGATACTCACCTTCATGCCATTCATGCGTATTGGACCGTGTTTCTCAGAGTCCCAATCCTGCTGATGTTCACCTCCACGACATCATCAGGCTTCAGAAACTGCGGGTTCTTCATTGCATACCCAACTCCTATGAACCTTGTCAGCAAATGCCCTTCAGTACACGGCCCGATGGGAGTGTGGAGGTGGAGAAGGCAGAAGTGCACCAAAAAAGTAGCAACTAGGCTGCCTCTTCGATCAACGAGGAAAGGACGACCTACCGCTCGGTGTGCCAGTCATAATCACCGTCCCTTTCTTCAAAGTTGTTCCCTGGCTACAATAGCTCACAATCGTCGGCACCTTGAAGCACAAATCGTCAATCGTCTCACTCTGCCTGACCTCCCCATTGACAATTGTCTTCAAATACAACTCCGCTGGATCCTTCACCACCTCTGTGCTCACAATCTGTGGCCCTAATGGCGCGTACGTATCAAAACCCTTGGAGAAGTTCCACTGCGGAACTGTACCAGCAAGCTTGGGGTCTCGCTGCAGCTTGCGTGAGGAGACATCGTTGCCACAGAGGTAGCCGCCGATGAAGGAGTAGGCGTCTGATTCGGGCACATCTTTGGCGTCACGCGAGATGATGAAACAGAGTTCACCTTCGTCTGAAGTCGTGGGTACGAAGTCAGTATCGAACTTTGTCCTAGACAGAAAAGTGGGGGAAATGGATATCCACTTCGTTCCCGGGAATTACGTACAATCAGCTTGATTATCTTGCGCAATTTTTGGGATCGTGATGGGGGCATTGTGGTCTTGTAGACACGTGTTGGCTTTGATAAATGTCGAGGGATATGGTGGGAGCGTCCGGCCTCCTTCTTGAACTATTCATCTGTTAGCATCGCGTTACATGATTCATATTTGGTGTGTCTACTATGCTTGATAAAGTTCAACCCAATACACCTGATAATTGGGACTTCGTCCGTGGTCACGGGTCCAAGCAGGTTCTTCACTGTGACTTCCTCATCTGTCACAGTCGTTTCGGGGTCGAAGATATCCCCATTTGCGACCTTGATTACTTTGGCTTTCAAACCTGTTGCTTCGGTTGCGGTGCCGACATCAAAGTCTTCCGAGGGAAGGAGTGGTTCACCCCGCAGCGTTCGGCCATCAGCAGACTCAAATCGAATCAGACGCTTCCAGGATGGCATTGTAGAGAGTTAATAAGAGGTAGCAGCTGTGAGAATTGATGGAGTAAAGTAAATTAGAAGGTGTCCTGGTGCTGCCTCTGCTGCTGGATTGAGTTACGGCGAGGTCGGCGCAAGATGTGGGGAAACCGTGACGCATGCAGGAGCGGAATTAGGACCGGACATGAGGAGCTCGGAATTTCTCCGACTGAAGCTCAAGGCTGCAAGAACGCTACCGAGTGTTTATGTGTCTCGCCATATCCCTCGAAGACAGGAACAAAAACATATACTACGCTCCTCGAGCATCCTCACCTTGTAAGTCACCGAGCCAAATTTGCTGAGACCCATTCCATATGCAAACGGGCATTTCATGCAGCCCGTACAGACCTCAAGCTCCAAATTCAATCTGATGTGTCCCTTCTGCAACGTCACGAACAGTCGCCCGTGCAGTCCCATGGAAGCTCCCTGCCTCTCCCTCAGACACTATGTCCACAAAGCTCCAATCTTCCTTCTCCGGTGTATTGAGCGCCAGCTCCAGAATATCGCTGCTGAGGCTCAGGGCATTAATGTTGTTCACTGGGCGCCAACCCTCGTTGTACGGTAGTCGTTCCTGCGCTTGACATGATGTTAGATTCGGGTCCTTTCACAATGTGCGCACAGAAGCTCGAAAGCAACCACTCACCGAAGAAAATCTTTATCCACTCGACACTTGCGCTCCTAGTCTTCGGATCTCGCAGGAGCGCATGATAGATAGCAGACTCTGTGTACGAGTTGAAACGAAGAGGAGGCGTATACGTGAAGTTCTTGTCTCGAGCGCGCTCGGTTTGAATTCGGGCCCTGTAAAAAGTGGTCAGTAGTGGTTCAAACCACGGAAACCTCACCCCGACGACGGGTCCTACGCACCACCTCGCCTTGGCTGCTGACCCCAGCGTAACCTGTTCAGCTCCTCCAAGCGCTGCGATGAATTCCTCGAAGATTTCCGGGCAAAACTTCTGCGCCTCTCCACCCTCATAGTAATCGCGTCGAGAGAGACTGCCGTCGTGCTCGATAATGTTGTGCTTCTTCAAGTCATCTAGGCTAAAGGTGCCGCTGGCGGGGTTTGAAGAGGTACGCAGCGCGGCCGTGGCGACGATAGTGGAGGTCTCGGCGCTGAAGTTGAGGGCAGTTGTGAGGGCTTTCACGACGACTGGGACACTGAGGTTCTTTCCGGAATGAGGGAGGAGACCGTGGTTTGCAAGTGCGTTTAGACCCGGGCAGGGAGAGCGAACGTCGCCTGGAACTGGAGGATGCCAGTGGGTGTAGTCGACCTGGGCGGAGATGAGAGCTATGAAGAAAAGGAGAAAGGGGAGAACGTTCATGTTGTATGCAAGACAAGGATCCTTCTGCTAAGGTTCTTGTTGTATACAATCTGAGGATAGTAGGGCGGACTTGGGAGAGAACTTGACAAATCAGAATAGCAATGCTGGTCTTGTAGTGCAGGGTAGGAGCTTCGCAAGTTCAAGTAAAAGTGCAATCTGTTCCAACTACTTCGGCAACAACGAAATTACAAAGCATATTGGAAGTTGTAACGATCTTGTGAAAGGAAAGCTTGGTGTTGGGGGATAGAAGGAAGCACCTGAACAGTTGCACTTGCAACTCACCCTTACCCTAAACAAAGAGGTCTTCTTTCACCACCAACACCCACTTGCCATCGGCATGGGGCCGATTGAAGGTTTGCAGGAATCATTCGGTCGCGATGATGGTCAGACGCACCCAACGGGCGTAAGTCACCACGACCGCCTTACATGGGAGGTAAGGAATAGCATTGCAGCGTGCAGACACACAACAAGAGCTACTAGGGGGCTAGACCGCTTCTCGCGCAAAACGCTCCTCCATTTGCATTGTCGCATGGGCTTATCGGCTCTTGCGATGAGATTCTGGT